>JABASI010000472.1:0-38384 GCA_019776505.1 Tomocerus nigrus | reverse complement strand
GACATTATAAGTTCAATATTATAGCATTTTCTCAAAATTGCTGCAGAGTAAAATTCTTGATTAAGTATGAAAACAGTATTATTCAATTTGCAAACTCTCATTACGAACTTGCTAAACTGTTTTCAGTAGTATGCGTGATTAAAGCCATAATTGAAAACTTTTAATAACGATTACGGTAATTATGTCGCAATATTTAAAATAATGTGAGCACCACTAATTTCAGATGAAGATGATGTCAAAATTGGGACTTTGGGACCATCATAATTATGAAATCTTTGCTTTCAGGGAAAGAAAGTTGTTCGATAATTTGGGACACTGACAGTTTTAAGAAGAAGCAATTTACTACTAACCCCATATAGAATTAAAATTATATATATCTACTTAGATATGAATAAAATTAATTAGAAAGATTCTATTATAGAGCTAAGGAGCTAACTACGTTAAAGTATACTAGTATTACATTCGAATTCGCATTAATACTCTCAATCAATGTATCCAGGTATATGTAGCTACTTAGTATAGTTAATGTATACCGAGCAAAATGTGAACAATGAGCATGCATGTTAAAATTTACTCAGAGGTGTAACGTAGTAGTAAAGCAAATTTTTTCCACCGTTATAATGCTAGTAAACTTTTATCTACTAATAGCGTTTTATGTACAAATGTATTTAGGTATACTTACACTACACCTACAGCCTACACCTACACTACAATATAGGTACACACGTACACCTAGGTATGTATTTCCGAATGAACAAAGGAGAGATGGTAGGATAAAAACTAAACAACAATGTTTAGTCGACGGATGTGACATTATGCTGCAGTTATTCTGCAAAGTTTCATTTCATTCGAGATATGCGTAATGTAATTTATGGTTGTACTGAAAACCCAATTTTTAGCAGGAAATAAACCTGTAAAATTTTATTTTGTTTATTTCTAGTTTCGGACGGGAAGATTGCCGTTATTGTTACTTTTCTCCACAAACTTCAGTCTCAGCCTACTTAACAATATACTCACATGTCAAAATTGACGTTACATTGACCAGAGGCGAATCAACCAAGTGGAATTTTTCACATTTCCTCTCAGAAGCATCGCTAAAGGTGTAAAAGAAGAAAATATCCATAAGAAACGAGAAGGAAGGAGAAGCTGATGGAAAAAGTCATAAAATAAGAGAAGCCAACTCGTAAATTATATCATTCCTCACTTCAGTACTTAGCAAGATCTTCAATGTTGCAGTAGTTGAGTTACTTTTAGTCAATTCAGTGTCCATTTGAAGATTGTTCCAACGGAGGACTCACCAGCGTGAATTCCTGTCGTTTTTTTGCCACTGCATTAGATCTGATCTCATTTATTGATGTGATAGAATCACAGACTGTGTTGTAAGAACATCAATCTCTCTGATATGATGTGTTCCGAAATTCTCATGTAACAACCGCAGAAGCTTTCCCATGACCTTCTCATCCAGAACTAACCGAATTTCAACTTTATTGGTGATTTATTGATTAAGTTGTCTTGAGACTTTTGCAACTTTTTGGTCCACTGACCTTCTCATTGTTAGCGATAGGTACAAAGTAAATCATACTAAACAAAGGACTAACGAACACGACCTTGGTCTCTTCCTAACTTAGTAAATGTTTCATTGTGAAGTTGAGTTTAGCAAGGAATTTGCCCGAAATTGAGTTAGAAAAGCTTTATCTAAGTTTTTGACAAAGTTCTATCCGAAAGAAGAGCCGAGGACGCGAAGACTCCCAAAAGACTCGCGGTAAAGTAGCCATAACAATTTAACTATTCTAATCTCTCCGGTAAATAGAAAAGTTTTCTTGGTTTTAAGTATCGGCATTTTTTCTTTCTTCCACAGACGACAATCGACAAGAGCCCTGTGGTCAAATCTTGTGCAGTTTTATTGTTGACTGTATTGGGCTGAGTTGATCCCTCGACGAATCATCTTCCAGTTGAGCAAATCCAATCTCCGCTCACGTAAATTCCGTAAATTACCTCCAAGATGAGTAGCACAGAAAGCAACCATTTCAAATCTCGGGATTTTGCACTGAGAGCTCAGAAAAAAATCCTGGGCCAATTTTCCAGTCGGAAAGCAGCAAAGGCATTTATCAATGAGAATTTGTCGACCCTGCTAGATCTCCTGTACCAACTCATCAAGTCCCATGTAAGTGTCTCTCCTGTCACTGCCAGATTCACTCAGCGTGACATTAGTGAAATTATTTCTTCTATTTTTACTCATTTCTAAGAATCTATCCTTTCTTAGATATCATGAATGTTACATAAAGCTGTCATATTACTTACGTAAATGCTTTCTATTATTACATTACTATTGATTTTCTTTCTTTCAGACTCAAGACAAGAAAGTTGCCGAGAAGTTCGTCAAGAATATTATCAAGTTGTCAATTAAAGTCGGTATTTTGGCTCAGAATGAACAATTTTCAGAAGATGAAATCCGAATGGCCAATAAGTTTGCGGACAAGTTCCGTAATGTTGTAATGTCGATTACGAGCTTTGTGGAGGTAACAATGTTAATTTATTAAGTAATTTACCGTCAATCGTCTATTGATAATGAAAAATACTTTTATTTTCTATAGATCTATATGTATGTAGGTTTCACGAATATGTATGTTTTTTACAGGTGGATTTCAGCTACGATAGGAATTTTCTATTGAAGGCTGTCAACGATTGCGAACAACAGATAATTGCACTTGTAAAGAATCATTTAACGGACAAATCGGTGAGCAGAATTCAGTTTGTGGCGAATCATCTCAGGGATCCCAGCTTACTGGATGCAACATTTAAGAAAGGAACACCTCAGAATGATATCATGATCAAAATGGTTGCAGAAATAAATAAAGCCCTTGAAAGTGGAGATTTGTGAGTCGAGAGATCCCTCGACCTACAAAATATAAATATATTATTATGTATAGTAACAGTGATACATATGAGAGATGGATGCTACAAATATATTAATAACATTCATACATAGAAACTTTTCCCGAAGTGAGAAGATTTGTGTAAGAATCATGCATTCTATCATAATAGCAAATGTAGAAGTATTGTTTTTGTGTACCTTGCTCCCTAAATATACATAACTAATTATAATATAAAAACGTCAGCCATGTATGTACATACTTTTTTGCAATATAAAGACAAAAATGAGTTGCAATTACAACAAATAACGTTTTTTCACAAATTTNCACTCGGAAATTAGAATGTAACATCCCCAATCACAATACAATGCATTACTTAACTTTGTTGAAAAGTAGGTTTTAAGAACATGGAAATGAAATGAAATTAAACAGTCATTATTATACATTATTTATACACTTGTATCATACTTACCTAATAATAATTAAAGTTATAAACACAAGTAGGGATTAAAAACAAATGGCTAATTACGTTATACATGTAAATGAAAATGTGCAAACTTGTATCATGTACCTAATGTTAATATGTATCGAATCGAAATATTTCTTTTGAAATATACCTGAATTTTTTAATAATATCAATGTGCTCAATGTCCTAGTTATTGTTAGAACATCCTTATCATTTTGTACAGTTTACTAATGGAAAGTTCTCAATTTCCAATGAAAACCACTAGACTTCTTACTTTTACAGTAGATACTTACATACCACTATTTATTACAGAAATATTCAACAATTGAATTTAAATGCATCAATATCACAATAATGTTCCTAGATTAACTCATAAAATGTGGCTCATAATATTTAAAATATTACATTCATGATTGAAAGCTCTGTAAATACATTACATGCATATTTCTATCAATATTTACAATCAGTACATTCCTTAACTATTTTAACACCCAAATGTTATAAAGAAAAGTTTATCGAACAATATTTTTAAGAAGATAGTTACAAAAAGAACTTAATGATGGCTGCAGTAATAGAAATCTTCGTTATTATTAGAATTAGTCTCAAATACTCGTGTGTGCGTCTGTAAAATTAATCAGTAAAATATTATTCGCCCGTAAAAAAGGCTTGTAAATAGTTTCTACGAGCGTATTACTATTTTAGTGCATATTGTTCGACGACAAAAAAATAAGTAGGTACAAGACTCTTGGAGAAACGTCGCAAAAAGAAATGACGAGCAAAAATATGAGGATTCTGGGAAGATTCCACATTTTTGTATGCTATAGACCATTAGGTA
This sequence comes from Tomocerus nigrus, assembly GCA_019776505.1. Lineage (NCBI taxonomy): Eukaryota > Metazoa > Arthropoda > Collembola > Entomobryomorpha > Tomoceridae > Tomocerus > Tomocerus nigrus. The sequence continues at coordinate 34,210 of JABASI010000472.1, read as the reverse complement.
AAACACACCGCACAGCCAGTGGATCTGTAAAGACTATTGCCGAATTGAATCAGATCAATTTCCTTTCCCTCACTGTATACACTAACAGAATAAACATCCTGACTTGAAATATTTTATCTGTATTCACAAAGAGGTCAAAAGATTGCGTAACTATAATATGCTTAGCTAAAGCTGACTATTTTTTGGCAGCAGCGCTTTCCTTGTCACTACCACGTCTAGGAGTGAGCCAAGAAATGTTCGAATGCCTGGCCAAATTTGATCTTCGCACTGTATCACATAATAAAAATCCAATTCCGACTCCGAGGACGACAGAGAGCAATATCCAAACATTGAAAGTCATAACTGCCAACATGAGACCGTAGCCACAGCAAATGTAACACATGTGAAGTAAAGAAGAGAGGAAGAGGAGAGTGAACGCCTTTTTCTGCTTTTTCGATCCGGAAGGTTCGGAACTGGAACAGGTAAAGACATTAGGCTCAGGGCAAACTTCGATATTGTCTATAGGCGATGTTGCATCAACAGCATTTTCATTTCCAGCCTTTTCTTCTTTTTCCGGCGGAGAATTTCCATTTCCATTCTTAATCTTATTTTGATAACCCAGTTCACTTTCAGAAGCATTTGTTTTCGAGTCGACACATTCTTCTTGAATTGAATTCCCTCTCGACTTTGTATAACCTAAATTGTCTTGTACTTGTAGAGGTATGTCATTCGCACTTTTCACTCCCTTTACGATAGTTGTACTTAGGAATCGATAAAGAAGAGAATCTCTTAACGTGCGAATACCTTCGTAAACAACTGCAACGCCTAAAACTCCGAAGAAAACTCCTGTCAATTCTGAAACGATAAATCAACAATTTCCTCATTAAATATTAGTTAGCCCCAAATAATTGTAATAATAATTTAACCTTCATAAACGTGTTTAGCTAATTAATGTCAATAAATTATTGTCGTATACTTAGGTCGTTTATTTAGTGATATAATTTTACACATAATAGAATGAAACTAAAAGGATAACGACTTACCACTGTTGGAGTTAATATTAAAACCGGTGAAGATAAAATTTTTCAAATCGTTTCCACTCCAAAAATACGACATTTTAGAACCGGTTTATTTTTCCACGGTTCCGCTGCTCGCACAGTTCCTTTTGTTTTGGTTATATGCGCATGAAAAAACTGAAATCAAACAAATGACAATTTATTAATGAAATGTATTTCTAAAGTCAAAGCTCTGGCTATTAAAGTCATTAAAGTGCAATAACTTACAGTTTAGAATTCAGCTGCTTATGTAATTATCACCGCAGTTAATTCCTTGGGTCTTTCCATGCTCTTCATTAACAGAGAAACAATTGGATGTGATGAGGAAATATTACGATGGGAAATTGAGAACCTGAAACGAAACAAGTAGAAGAAATGAAGGACAAACAAACTTGTGGGATGACTGGGATAAAATGAACTACGTTTGTGGATATATTATACAATTATATTCTTCAGCCATACATTCAAGTGTACTTATAATATTTGTCCATGAAAACTGCTTCTGCCATACCTTAACACAGCTCAGAGAACATTTACATAAAAACGTCGACTCCAAAAGAAACATTATGGATATTCTAATGCTAGGCCTGATATTTATTAATAAGCAAGCAGACAGTGCATTCAGTTTTTTAGAGTCAAAGTTGGCCTGATAATTTATACTTAGATAGATCACTACCTAAAATTTAGTAGTTAATGCTAGCAGGCAAGTTATGCACGCATCAGCCTCTGAATTGATAGTTATCTCTCTCCTACAGATCAAGTGCTGTACTAGTTGAATGAAGGCACACAAGGATAACATACTAATACATATTATATTCAACATTGTATGTGCATGAACATATTAAAAATAAAGTGATATCTCTTGTGTGTTTAGTTAGCATTCACAGTTACACAGTACACATACGCCATACACTACATGGAAATTTTTACTGAATCCCATAAGAATCCCACAGACAGATTGTGTCAACAAAAATACCACTTTATTACATTTTACAGTTTTTATATCCATTAGCTGGAAATTCATGGAGCCAAGCAGTCCACTATTAACAATTCACAATGAGACTTGTATAAGTACTGATCCAGTTGTGCTTAGCTTTGATTTACCAGATCTATTCAAACATTGCTAACATTCAATTCAGATATGCACGGTTGCATTTTAAACAATAATGTTCTGACATATTCAAGTGCATAAATGCCGATCCAAACTTGAATTGTGTAGACAAAGACGAATTTATTTCGACCCATTAACGACATTGCTTTTCATGCATACACTTACTATAATGTACTTTTACTTTGATTGACAGATAAGTATTTGCATACAAGTAGCTTGCTATATGCTTGCTATATGTTTATATTAATTACAATAAATTATGACTTAAGCTATACTACGAGTATATAAGTGCATAACATGTATAATTAGTATATTTATGAACTACTTCAATACAAACGTATAGTACGAGTATATTATATTTATTATATTTATACATAGGTAGGTACTTTAATGATAATAATATAGAGGATAATAATTCCAATGACATAATTTCTTGTTTTTGCAATGCAGGCTGAGTAAGATTAATATTGAAAGTAAAAATATCATTTTACTTACGGATGGATGAATGTCCTAGTCGAGTCATGGAATCTTTCTCAGATATTAAAACATTTTTGCACGCAAGTTTATCTTTTATGAATATAACACAACACTACTTAGATTGCAAACGAATTCTATACTTCATACATACTTTGAAACATCAAAGGGTTATATTTATATATGCATGATATTACATAATAACAGTATAATATAAAACGATGATGATAACTAATTTTAGCTAGAATTCCAGAGAAATGGATTGCTGTGGCTGTGCAACATCTGCAAATGTATTACTAATCACAACAAAATTTGGAAAATATTATAATCAAAGGAAACTTATTTGTGCTGGGTCACGCAGTCACGCTGCTGTTTTGGTAGGTACATATTATTCGCACATACTTATCTGCAGAACACATATTGACAGAATATATTTACCTCCCAGTGTGTTTGAAAAGCTTGGATGAAAACATGACGCCACAATATGCTATTAACGTTCCACATTCACTAAATTCACTTCTTAACCGAATCAGCTAAACTACAAGACACCATAATATAGGTACCTTTAGGTAATCATGTTTGTTGTTGATAAGTGATAACTAGTATTGGTGATGTAATAATATATTATTGTGAAAGTCTAATTTACAATATGAAACGATAGAATTGATGGATCCAATAGTTTTATTGTGTTCATTTGCATTGCACATAATTTGGAAAGTACACAGGGTTGGCGAGTTGACATTTTGAAAAATATAGAAATTATTTAGGTGTACGGGTGTACCTATATAATTAAATACATGTGCTTAATGTACCCAATAACCAAATAGAAATCATAAAATATTTCATAAAAAGTGTAACAAAATGTCATTCGTTATACAATGCCTCCTTGCATGTAATATTATTGGAAACTGCTAACTAACCACATATTTCCGTTTGCTAATCTCATGTTTTGCATATTATGGTATACAATACACTGCCACATAATATTGCCTATTATAACATAACACTCACACAAGTAAAATACATTCGACATTTCGAAACGCTTATTACTTTATTCGAAAACAAACGTCAAATGAAATTAAAGTTTTGGATTTCTTTCCATTTTAAATGACCTTTCTGCTTTATGACACTGCAGTCTTAAAGCGAGAAATCCTTATTCAGTGGAGAGGTAACGAACAAGTGCCGTATCAAAATTTTAGCTGCACTGTGTCTGCTGAAAAGTACAATATTATACATATTCAGGTATTTAGTATCTACTGTGAATGTATTATTGGTATTAATGCAACTTTCATATTATGTAATTGACTGCCAGTGTTCGACGAAAATAATTAGGGAATCCACACGAAAGACTGATAGCTAGGTCATTTATCTTTACAAGGATATTATAGCTCCAATGGAATAGTTTTCCTGAGACCTAAGTTCCTGTGTTCGGGACGACTACAAATCTGACAGTAAAGTTAGATAACTTATTTGTCCAGCAACAAATAATACCAAACTATTCATCATAGAGGCTAATCTCACTATAGCTGGACACTGGACTCTACGGGACCAACAGTTTATATATCTACGTCAGAAAGAAAAACCTAGTGTTTAACTAAACTATTCTTGCGATACTACTATGCATAGTGCTATTAATAAAATTATCAACATCACAATGAACCATTAAATAAGACTTTCTCTGCAAGTATAATTTCGAAGTCTAGCATAGACTGGTACTCTGTAAGATAGATAGTGGCTTCCAATACATCAAGAATACTGCAATTACTACCTCTACCTACCTAAGTTTTAAAATGTCAAGAACCAAGGGGAGCACAGGATCTAAGTATAGAGCAATAAATAACTATTGTTTTCAAACAATTACATATTACATTCGTTATATTTAACTGAGATAATTTCTTGAGTTTAAATCTTTAAGCTAATTTTTATCTTTTATGTATCATCATAATAATTAATGTAGGTATTGTAGGCACGAAGGATGCTGGTAGTATCTTTAGACATTACATTTACATTTAGGCATTAGGTATGTAGGTAATTACCTCTAGTAAATACAAACAGTAAATTTTATTAATACAAATTACTAGTGAAGAGCATACGTACCTACCCTAAGATAACACGGAGACATGGACTACGGACGTAAAATTCATATCTCTGTCGACCTGCCGAATATTGCAGCATTCAATAAAAGATAATACGCATAAATATAAATGTATTCAATTAATTTATCGACATTCCTAGTTAATGTCCTTAAATTTACATAATACGGTTTTACGAAGCAGAAAAGAATTTTAGTGCCTCCGTAAAACAAGGAGAACAAATTACATTTAATTCACAGCGTATTGCAGATTAAAAAGAATACCTGAAGCAAAAATTAACACAATTAACGAATAAATTCTTAATTTTAGCATTAGTTATACTAAAGCAACTGGGCTTTATTTATTTCTAGTTAACGTTCTCTGTTTTTCAGCAAACTCGACAATTTTCTCCTCGACTCTTAGTCCTTTTCTTTTTCTTACTCCGTTCATGTATTTTCTCGCTCTATTTTCAGTGTCTGCCTTTTCACCAAAATGTAAATATTCCTCTTCTGTAGTTGGCTGCCAAAATGGGTCGATTTCCAAAACCTGGAAAAATATTAAATGAAAGCATGTCATTATCATTCACGTGAAACATTATGTTTTAATCTGCTGAATGCTTCGCATGAAAAAGTACAAAACTGAAAAGACCAAAACAAGTATCCTTATAAGAAACCAATAATATTTCTTTAGGTAGTATTCTATAGTTTTTGTGGCCACATCGATGAATATAACTAAGAAAGACAGTAAGAAATAAGAAATAAAGAAATACACCAAACAGTTTTTATATACTCTACCTACTATTACTAGGAAAGAATTGAGAACCTCTTATTCATCTCTATTGGATTTCCTTCTCTGTCACTCTGGTTTCGTATGCTATCGATTTGTCTGCAAATTAGAAATGTTTCGAGTGCGAATGACAATGATTATCGTAAGTCGTAAGCACATATGGTATTGTAATTTTCTACTGTGCATTATTTCTTAGACTCATTGGAAGTGGAACTGACTTGCCTTCAGTCTTGATCAGTGGGAGCTATTATTTTGTCTCTAATAAGTAGCGGTTGAACTAGCATATGGACAAGAAATGATGGAACACAGAAAATCAGCTTAGAAGGCGAGACACGGCATATAATTTCTATAATGAATAGGAAAAAGACTGGCTAAGAAAGTAGAAGATTAGAGATATAATCTGCAACGGAAAGAATTAAAGTGGGTATGCCTTCTTTCTTAGGAATTAGTTTAGGAGAAGAAGGGCCTAAGTATCTGTGGTGTGGTGTTTGTAATATGTCAATTATCCGTAACGAGATAGTTAAACATTAACAAGGAAAGCCTTCTTCTGAGTATTTACTCTGGACAAACATTAATGTCGTTACGTAGCTTAGCAGTCAGAGATACGCATAGCTAAATAAATACGTACACTGAATCAACTGATAAGATAGAGTCGACTAGAATGACGCAAAGAAGACCGAGAAGACAGACGGAAGAATTAAATTAGTGCAAAAAATGTTAAGGATTGAATAAGACATAATCGAATGCACGGTTGCGTTGCGTTGTGCGAGATAAAGAGTCTTAAGAGGACGACGGACGGACGGTCAGTCAGACAGCCGGCCCGGCCAGACTACAAATATTTGTGCTTATTTAAAATACTACTCTAGAAAAATAAGAATTGTTTGGTTTGAGTAGCATTTCCCCTATCCAACCAAACAACTTCACCCTCTCAATTCGTGGCTCGAGCAAATAACCAGAAAAAGTTCAGTCCAGCCAGTGAAGTCATCGCGCCCAACAAAAAATCTCTCTATTAGTCTCCCCAACATTTGAACAGAGACAACAAAATCACAGGATAACAACAGGAAGTGAATGACTTAGGAAACATCCACTAAAAACATCTCTTTCTCTCTCAGTCCGTGCTTCACAATTTTTTGGGGGATGAGATGAGGGGCTCAATTAGTAATAACATGTATTTCGTCATGTTTTCCCCCAAAAATGTCAAAATGCAAGCTAAAACATACCTAGCCTCTAACAATACTTTCAAACTTAATATTCGCTATAATTAGAAAATAAAAAGTTTGGTTAAAACTCAAAAATTAACATTCAGGACTAGCTATGTTACAAAAGTAACATCTACTGAAAAGAATACCAGATTTAATAATAGAACTCTTATTAGCATTTGTGTGGTGATCTTAACAAGCAAAATGATGGCATTCTTAGTTTTCCATTTGAGGGCTTAAAATACTTGGAATCCTTAAAAAGCTTTGTTCTAAATGGACAGTAATGGCAATGAAAATCAAAAGAGATGATGAGGTAGTGACGTAAATAACTAATTTAGAGCTATACAGTCATTTATTTATGCTTTCATGAACATTAGTTGTGATAAATCATTTGTAGGAGACAGAAGAGGTTTAGAAATGCTGGACGAATATGACTGTCTGTGGTGTGGGGCTATTTAGTTAGTGTATGCGACGGAAAGGAGAATATGATAGAAGTGGGGATAAATATTTCATAATGACGACGGTGCCAGTAATGATGATCTCAAGATTGCGTGAATCTAACAGAATCACGCTCACGCTCCAACAAATTCCTTCGCATGCTGTACTTTGTGAAATTCCATTCTTTCTTTTCAATTCTAATATCATTGTATATGCATTTATGTAGCTATGTAACATGTAACGCATGCAGCCATTTCAGTGCATGATGCTCTCATCTCCGTTTATAAACCAAGCCGCACACACATCCATTGTCGGGACACAAGGCATTATTGCATTTATCTATGCTGATTGTAACCGGAATAAGAATGAAATTCCACATCCTTGCTCCATCACCCATTATGCTTGATAGCATGCCATCATTTCAATCAGCTCCTTTTAATCCCATTATATCTGGATACCAACAAAAGCCACAGATCCCATCATTCTCCAATAATACTATTAAACGCATATATTTTAATCTTTAAATGCTAAATATTTTTATTTGATTTTCACTGCACATCAAAGTCTTTTTGTATTCCTCAACGAACCTTCATCCTGTTCGTGTCACAAGGCAGCTTAATTAAATGGAATGCTATTTTTTAAATTCTTTAAGGTCAGAAAGTCTGTGGTCAGAAACTGAAAACATCTTCCTGACACTAGCCTTTTGCGGAAGATTCTCTGTACTTATGAGATGTAATGTATGCGTCAAGCCAATAAATGCCAACAAGATGCCTCAGAAAGGAAATTATATGAAAGATTGTGAACACTGAAATAAACTAAGCTCATGATCATAATCTGCATTTTAATTAAAGTTTTAATTTGCAGTAAGTAAGTAAATACTAGGAGGAAAATATTTGAAACAGCAAAAAATGTAAAATACTGGACATATAGGTACTAATAATTTAGGAAAGTATGTACCCTCAACGCATCATCTATAATTCAATTCAATACAAACTACGCACCATTCATTTGTGCTCCGTTTTCAATAATTTAACTCATCAAATATGTTCGGATTTCGGATATTAAGACTATTTCTATACACAATTTGAGGCTAATACAATACAATACCAAAATTATAGAAAAAGAAAATGGACAGTATTGTAAATTGCAGGAATAGCATTTGATAAGTAAGTGACATATGTTCTTATGTTATATCTATTTACGTGTCAAAAATAACGAATTACCTATGCAATGTAAGTATGTATAGCAATAAACTGTTTGCTTCGATAAAAAACAATGAAAAACAGTTAACATTCCTCTCATTCCAGAGAGCCACATACTTAGTATAAGTCAAGGTTGATTTTTGCACTTACCTATATAGCGTAATAATATTGGTATATACCTAAGTAATTTAGTTTTAAACGATAAGACAGAAAAGTATAGACCAGTATACATCCGAGTGAGGAACATTAGATATAAGTTTATAGAATGTGCATTAAAAGACGAAGGAACGTTACTAGAAAACAAGGCTCAGTAGATAAATAGTTGGCTACTACTGAGAGTCATTTGACGATGGTAACTCTATGTAACAATGAGTTATATGGACTGTCGGACTTGATCCTACATAGTTAGATGGATATAGAAGAAGAGGAGAATGTTAGTTTAGACGTGCATGCTCCAAGTGTGTTAGTGTCTACATAGTAGGTGCTATATTTTCTTCTGTTTTTTACTGACAATAATGGAATGGAATGCGAGCAAGAGAACAAAGCTACAGAATTAATAGCCATCTGAAATTCCATTGCATTCTGCTCTGTTCTCTCTGAGGTCCAGTCAATTCAATTCAAGGCAAACCGAGGAGGAGAGGAGATCATAGCAGAAACCTTGTCGACAACATTTAAGATAAACTATAGGCACTGCACTAACTACTCAGCAATAAGTAAGCACTAACTACTGCTGCAATGAGGCAGAGCCTATGCCCACCACCACTTGCTACTACTACACACACATACATACACACATTTTTATATAGAGAGACTTTAGTTAGCCATCGCTTCGCATTATAGCCACAAGAAGAAGAAGAAGAGAAGAAATCTATGAAAAAGATTCAAGTGGACGAGAATGGGCGTCCGCGTCATCCGTGACTAAATCATAAAAGTGTGGTTTGATTTGATACTCGCCCATCATCATCTAATGGAATGCAATGATTCTACCCACCTGGACTGGACAGACCTGGCTCCTAATACTCTCGCGCACTTTTATACACAGCCTCACTTTCCATTTACATTTATATTACACTCTTTCTAAACTGTGCACATAAAATATAATAATATTATTCACTCCTTTTCACATACACACACAGAATTCACGGCAATTTTCCAAAGGATAATCCTACTAGCCACTAGCAAGCACTATAATATCGCTAAATATGTGACTGATAAAAAGTAAGCTGCTCCTTGAGACATGTACACCTGTCCTCATGCAAATTCCACAACAACCAACTTTTGCTCTTTTTAATCAACATTTTACAAGTCATTACAAACTTTTGCTCGAATAAATAGGTAGAAGCAACGAGCTACTCGTTATAATTACTACATAAATATCATTACCCTTTTATTAAACTGTGAAAGTATGTCCCTTGTTAATTGATGATAATTTGGGATTGGCATGAAAGATTATCTGTATAAACTGGAAAACGCTTAAGAAAAAGATTCATTTTAATTGATGAAAGGTGATGATAAGGCATAACCGATTCATACTTATTATTATTTTCTGCACATGAATAGGTTAAGGTTAAGAAATATTCAAATAATTCGATAAAAGGAAAACCCTTAATATGCTCACACAAATTAATTTTTTATATTCAATGGAATGTGGAGCACGGACCACAGCACTCACTCAATCCCATTGTTTCTTCGACCTTTTCTTTTGCCTAAACTTTGCTATTTATCAATATCAATAATAGAGTAGCGAGCAGGTAAATTACCTACACCAAAGAGGATGACCCAACTAAAATCCATTCTGCTAATATTTATTCAATCTATCGATGAAACATTACTCAGTGATTGCTTTTTCATTTGCTAACGTAGCAGTCAACATCAGTGTACCTGATTAATAAATATATCCATCATGCTAGCTATTCAGTTTTCAAATATAAGAAAGTAGAGAAAGTATATAGGCTCAATAACTCTTGCAAAATTGCAAACCATATTCTACGGATTCTAACAGTTTATGGTTTTCAGATAGGTAATGAATTTTAGGTTGACTAGTACTCGGTTACTCATGCATAAATAATTTCAATACGCTTTTGTCATTGTTGTCAAATAAACTTATAGAGGTCATGATTTTACGAACTTATAATATAACACAAGACATGCCCATGAATTACTTTTTGGAACGTATGGATAATGAAGTTAAAAGTTGGTTTCTGCAAATGTACAGCATTAATGGGCATACATTGATAACCCTTATGTTGACATTTTTTAATCCAAAAAGCGTAATTTCAATAGTTTTTAGCATATAGACATGTTTTCATAAGGACTTTCATATTGACTCACCCTAACATCCGATTCCGATTATGATAATGGGACTAACAATGGGACATTATTAGGATTCAAAATATGCAAAATACGTTTATTACACTTTCCAAGATCGTTTCATGTCGCCTTTGAGTCTGAATGAAAATGTGCATGTATTCTGAGAGAGAGAAGGGAAATATTATAGAGAGGAGAGGTTGTGATGTTGTGAAAGCTCTGATGGAGTAGTGATTGCTTGGTCAGGTCAAACAATAGTGTCATGGCATGAGGAAGAGTGTTTGTTCCTGAGGTTAGAATTAGTAGACTTATGGAGTAGGATAGTGGAGTCGCGTTGAGACAAGAAAAGAAAAAGGCTCTAGAAAGCAAATGAAGGCTAATTATCATCCTAAAATACTGCAAAATCTGTCAGAACGATCAACCAGGCGCCAGTGAGTGCACTAATGGCCCCAAAACAACCTGAAATGGCGAGAAATCTTGACTGTTGACCATCTCCTGATATATTAGCCCATGCCTTGCCACTTCGCTTGCACGCAGACGACCGGTGTAACAATTATATGCAGTGTACTTGTCCGCTTACTCCTCTACTACACTCATTTACGCTCTAATGAAATATCCCTCACTTGATCGCTTTGTTCATCTTATTGTTAGTTAGTGTATTTCTAATTGAGCTATGCACTGCATTCCATTCCGACTCTCCACACTCAACGAACGCACTCGAAACCAAACTCGCCAGCCAAGCCAAACCAGAGCAAATAGAAAAGAAATATTTGGCGACAGACTGATTACAGAAAATAATATACTTCTGCCTCTTCACTCATTGCTCACAAGTCCCAACTATATTTAATTCAACTTGAACATGAGCCAGCGATGAACGAAGGTGCAAGGACCCAAGACTCAACATAGCATACCCACTTTTAAATACTTTAATGATGCAAATCACTGTGTACATATAATTAATTCATTGGAAGCTGTTTTAGAACATCCTATCTTACTGATTGCGAGAATATGCTAAGTAAATACAATCAATTTACATTTTTCTACAAGCATTTAATCTGTAGCTGTACTGGGATTCTTTTCTTTCTGAAAATATTAATAGTAATTGGTTGTCTTGTAACTTTGTTGATGTATTGTCAAGATTCGTCAGGAATAGAAAAGACAATTTTTTCGGTGTTTTTGACAAATAAAATTGCGCCTAGGATATCTGCGAATGAAGGACTATCGAAATAAAATACGACTTAAAAGAGAATGAATTAAATATTTCGTCATCTTACATTCCTTTATGTTCACTTCTACTCAAATCTCCCCATTTTCTTGATTCATTTAAATCCAAATTTGTTCCTACACAATACCTCCATCGTTTTCTTACCATCCGACTAATTTTAAGAAAAGTTTCATGAAGAAAACGTTTTTGGTTAGTTCAGTAGTAGTTTGAGACAATTTCAACAATTTGTATCCAAATGCTAAATTGCTTTTTACTATAGTGTGTACTTTCGAACTTAAGGATAAACGTAAATAAGTTGCGTAAATGCAAATTAGGAGATTTGGATACAAGCAAATTGAGAAACTGAGCAGATTTGGTTAGAATTGAATAAAGGAGATGACAGAAGTGAATCGGTATCGATTTATCAAGGAAATGTCAATGTCTTTACTTTGTAATCGTTAATTCTCCACATCACTACTTGACATGCATGTATAGAATTTCACGTGCTTCTGATAAGATCCGCAGCGGCTAGAACTGCAAATTATATCTGCACTCAGCCATAGACAAAAATTACTAATTAGAAGGTGCGTTTTGGAAATGAAAACGAACAAGAAAATGTTAATTTTCGTTATATTTATGCATTTTAGGGAGCGAAAACCCATTTATTTAAGTTTATAAGTATTTCCAAAATAAAATTCTACATCAAGATACAGATCCTACATCTTCAACCAACCCATGGCAGATTATTATTAGTTACGTATTTTGATAGTCGCTTAGTCGCCAGTGACGTCATATTTTTGAACGTATTTTGATAGTCGCCAGCATTCGCCAGTGACGTCATTTAATAAAAATTTTAATAATCTGCCATTCCTTATCAGTATATTTATTCTAGTTTCCTTGTACATCTCCAACTTCCCCAATAATAATAATAATTGTTGATAGTGATTATGACAGTTTATAGGCCTCAGATTGCAATAGAAAGTTTACGGTGACTTTTCATAGGTAGGCAAGTGTATTTTATGTGATTGAGACGACTGTTTTGTGCAGTACAGGTTGCCAATAATTGAATGGAAAATTGGAAAACGTTAGAAATATGCGCTTATTACTTATTTGCTCCATTATGAGTACAATGTCAGAATGAATATTAGTTAGTATAAATAATTGTACACAAATGCCAACTAACACTAAACTGGCCTTATCTATTATCAACCTACATCGACAGAGAGAGATGGTTATAACATAACAGACTTCATGTTATAGATGAACATATAATATGAGAGGAGTACCTAGTAGGACGCATTGGATCGCTTCTTGTTGCGTTAAGTCCATATAGCACTGTTTGGATTAAGTGTCTACTATTATATACATCTATTACAGATGATGGAAGTAGAGCAGTCATATTATTATAGTCAATAGTGCAACGTACAGATGCATATATGTATAAAGTAGGCATACAGCGTAAAAAGTGTCTATTTGTTAGGGAAATGATTTGGTTTGTAATACTTCGAGAGAGAGAGAAGCTCATGGATTGCACATTGGTATTATCTAAACAAGATGAATAGAGTTCACTTCACTCCTTGTTCGTTATAATTAAAAGTATTCTCGAGGAGAAGAGGAGATAAGGGAAATAAATACTTTTATTTGAGATAGTGCATAGTTGTGAGTGAGTGAGTGCACTAGGGCAGCCACCAGCATCAACTATCAACTACTGGCAGAAGAACAGAGTGAATAATATCATAGGGTTTAACGATGGACACTGTCTATTATCATTGAACACATAGTTCTCTAGGATATCAAATTATGGGCATACTCATGCACTCACACTCACTCAGTTTACTGATCTTTACATATACCGTAGGCAAATAATGCGAGTTGCAAACGGGCAGGCAGGCAGGGAGCTAGCTAGTATCTTCTGTGCTTGATGAACCAGTGAGTTAGTTCATGAAATATGATATAGATATGTGATTTTCTTATTGCAATGGCATGCTAAGCCAATGAATGAATTAGATCTTCTAGTGTCATGTCAGAGATCAACAGAAAAGAAATAAAGCAAATAAATGCGGTTAACATACTTCGTGTCCACCTGCCTCGCTTCTCAATCCATCTTCCACATCACATCACAGCATACTAACCTTACACTAATAAATTTTATCTCTGCACTACTAAAAACAGATCTGGCGACACGACAACATACAATCACCATACACAATGAAACCATTTCAATTAATTCCTCTCCCGGATTTATATTCTAAGAAAAGCATTATATATGCTTTGCTTGTATATATAAATTAATAGATTCCAACTTAATTATTAGCATAAATTAACAGAAAATAGAATTGCTCTTAACTATATGTAGATGATATAACAAAGATGCTAAAGCCAGTGTTGCTAAAGGGCGAAGAAAATGAAAAAGCAAGGAAGGAGTAGGTAAAAGTTTGCAAGGATTTCATCTGAGAAGTGCCAGAAGATGATCATGTCATGTCAGAGAGTGATGTCTAAGATGCAAAAGAGAGAGAGAGAAGGGAAATGAATGCAATTCCAAGGGAGGAACAGAACGTAGTCGGACAAGAAGATTCTTCTGGAGAAGAAGAAGAAGAAGAAGAGTGTTGGGAATGAGAGGCGGAGGTGTTGGAAGAGAACGTTGGAGGAGAAGGGAGCTTGTTGAGGTTGGAAGATGTTTCGTTCGAGAGAGGAGAGAGAGAAGGAACGGGTCTGAGTTGGTGAGGACGAGGAGGCAAAGCAGGCGAAGAGTGAACTGCCTGAACTGAGCTGATAGTAGAAATTACAGAGAGAGGAGCTGAGCTATTATGACTCCTTGTGGTCAGTGTACAGGGTCAAATTTCAGACATTCAGGCGCCTATCTACTCCTTACCAAAACATGTTCTAGTTTTCTTCTTATTCTTCGACTTCTAGTATCTTCTCACTAATTCATTTGAACTCCTACTTCTACTTCCACAGACTTGACTCAATCTTATTTCTTCTTTCTTGTACTCTATGTACTCGTAGCACTGCCACTAGTGCCACTGCAGAACAAATAGACTTAATAGACAGAGAGTCCACTCGATCTTTTCTGTTTCCACACTTAATGTGCTAATGCGGACTACTAGAATCCAATACCACTCTCCTATCTACACTCCATCCAACAAGACAGATAACAAATACATACAGATTATCCTCCCTGCCTCTGCCTCACTTTTTTCCAACTTCATCTCTCAGCTCGACTATGCTCAGTCAACTGAGTGAGTGAGCTCATATCTTTTCGCGATTATCTTTTGCCATTCATTTAAGCAGTGCAATTCATTTCATTATTAGTAATCAATCAATATCACCTCAATCCATCTCTTATAATATAAACCAAATCAATGCTCAACTCATATAACTTGCTCTCTCTCCCTCTATTCGAGTGGAGATGCAGTTGGCGTACCAATTAAAGTTATACTTATTATCATGGAAGAAGAAGTTGAGAAGAAATTTCTATAGATATATCCATTTGATGATCTATAGAGTGACATGACATGAGGGCTAAGGTTTTATAGCCATGCAGTGATTTGAAACTAGAATCCATAGTCTAAATAATGTAAATGAGAGCCGGTCAATCACTCACTCACCTCCCAATCGTTGAAGACCAATTGAGGTAACGCCAGTCCTGATGTTTGTCGTCGAACTTCGTTTGCAAAGTCAAAACTTTCAATTACAGGCAATTGGGCTGTCACTTCGAAATTCGTTGAGCCCTCTTGTAGATCTCCATGTAGGATCCGACCACCTCGTTTTCCCAAAACAGCATACAGTTTCCCTTGAAAAATCAATGAAAAAATAGCAGGTCAATAATAATCAAATCAACATGTACATGAAATGCAATTATCATAAAATGATGAGAGTCGAGTCATCGGGTGCCGTTACAAACATTATCCTTGTGCATGAACAGACAGTGCAGTACCAAAGAATAATAAATACAAGGAGTGTGAAATAAAGGTACAAGCTTAATGTAACAACAACTAAATAGATTCAATGTATTGCTTTTAAGATATTTCATCATTCTTTACATTTCATTCTACCATAGATACCTAGAGCTGAAGAATCTGCCTCGCCTTGAATCTATAGTCAAATGCGAAGAAGAAGAAGAAGAAGAATTCTGAATGGGATGATGATCACATATGCTCCCCTTAATGTATTTTCCTGTAATCCTTTATGTTAAATGGCAACGATAAGTGAGAATGAATTACAATAGTACGGCATTGCATGCGCTTCACACTCAATGATAATGATAACCGACAAATTTCTTGTAGATCTCTCAACTTCTTGACATCACGTTTACTTTTACACATTATCTCAAGTCGTGAACGGATCTTTGGGAAATTTTGGGTAAGTGTGCAAGCATCCTACGCATTTCATGACATAGAAATGTCGATGTAATTAAAATTCCTTGAGAATGACAGAATTTTTCTCAGAATTCTTATCACACCATCCAATGCTAAACCACAAAAGTAAATGACAATGAGCCATCGATAAAGATGACCAGGGAAGAACGCAATTTTTTCCTCTGAAATCATCGCCAAACTGACCAAGGCATAATGCCATGGAATTATTTCTACGGAATTGGATCAGCATCACGTTTTTTATCATCTCTCTCAAATGCCTTACTACATTTTCTTCCTAGGCATCTGCTTTCCAAGAAACCAATTGATTTCTATTCTGCCATAAGACAACTAGATCAGAGATTTATGACATCCATCATTTTAGCATGTAGAAAATTAACATAATATATTGCATGCTAGCTACAAGTACATATCATTGGGTGCGTAGAGAGCTACGACGTACAGGTAAGTACGTAATACATCTATACATTCATTTTCATATGGTCAAGAAGAGCAGAGCCAATGTATCCATTGTTGAATTATGCACTAGATCATAATTTTAAGTAGAATCAGAGATAGCAGATGCTAAATATACTTGATATGCTACAAAGATAATAATATATAGCCATCCCAGTGTAACTATTGGAAAGATGCTCTCACCTCGCAGAAATATTCATTTATGAAATTCAAAAATTACAGTGATTTCATAGCAATTCAATTTTAATATGTATTATTATTTGTAGCTGGAAGGGACGACAACTACATTAGCTGTAGAATAAAGAGAAGAGCCAGGATTTCTTAAACGAACTCGCACTACAATAAAAAACTACTGACAAGAAGCAAGTTGTACTGTGTGTGTAATAAGCAGATAGAGAGACTGTGCATTCTCTGACTATGTACCTAATAAATTGCAGTGTATCACCTTAAAAACTAAAAAGGGAGTAGACAATCAAACAGAAATAAGAAAAATGGGGGAAATCAGAAAAAATGTAATTGCAGACAGAGAGCTAGCTGGAGAGAGAGAGAGAGAGACGATGTGGAGATTGCATGGTTTATCTCTGCATAACTTCTACGAACTTGTAAATCCATTCATACAAATAACATTTAGAGCTTGAAGCAAAGTATGAATGACAGGATCCGTCTACAAACTCATCATCAAAACTTACTATAACATCTCCAACCTCCAACCACCAATCATTTATGACGAATGAATCCATTAGGAACATTGTTTTGTGAAAAGCATCAATTGCCTCATTCATCTTTCAGTTGAACTTTGTAAATTAAGGCAAAACTTGCTCTCTCTTTTCTCCTCTTGCTAATAAGAGGAGCATCCAAGCCAATAAATACGCTAATAACTAGCAACTACAGCTCAAAAGACAATAATCTCAGAAAAGTTGCTTGTCCCTCCCTCACTTCTCGAATTGCACCTCTTTCCTATCCACCAATTCCACCATCAACTCAAATAATAAAAAAGAAATCATTACAAAGAGTGAGTCAAGAAAGACAAAGGTTCTCTTTCTTTCTTTATTATTTACAAATTAGTTAGGCATACACTCAGCCTCATCTCATATATACATACATATACTACATATAATGGTACATATATTTTGTATATGTGTATTGTGTGAGTATCTGTTAGCTAAACAAACACTAAGCAGCCATTAGTAGTAGACATTTATCTTTTCTCCGATTGACTTGAGTAAAGAATAAAGTAGGTATTGTGTAGGCCAGCGCAGCACTAGCTCAATCTTAGGTTTACATTAGGTACAAAGGTTGAAAAGTAGAAAAAGGAGCCCTAAGGTCTGCTAGGTACATAGAATTCGATTTGAGTTGTTTGTTATCTATCAGGTACATGGATGTACATTATACAATTTGAATTGAATCAAAGCCCCAAGTCAAGTAAGTTTTAAATTGTCAGTAAAAACAACTTGGGTTATTGTTTAGAATGGAGAGACAGTCGTAAAATGAGTCGAGAGTAATGTATCTGTAGCAATCTGTACGTAATTCAGTAGGAAGATAAAATAAATTGTTATAGAAAGGGGGAGATGGATAGAAGATCCCAGTCAACGTGAAGCACACAGACTGAAGGTAAACGTAAAAGCGTAAAACAGATAAGATTATGACAGAGAGACAGAGAATTACATTATATATCTACACACATCCCCCATCTATTCCCTATATACATCCCCAATCCAGGTAGAATCCATTTATAAAACCATTACCTTTTCTATTTTATATATAAGTAGCATCCTAGCATCTGTAGTTGATTACTTAGCCACTACTTTACTATATCTGACTGATAGAATTAAGAAAACGAACTACTATGTTATTTACCCCTATAATATTATAACAAACCCTATGTCCGTGGACGTTGATGATGAAAAAAGAAAGAAGGTATACAGATGAGTAAAATACGAATTTACGATTACAGGATAATTTAATTCTGAGAACACGAGTGAGTAAGAGTGAGGAGTAGATAGATTAGTTCAACTTCGGATCTGTGCACTTCACCTTATCATATTATAGCTACTACCTTTAACCTTTCTTTCTCTATACACAACAAAAAGTTTTATACTATGCTTAAGTAGAAAATAATAGTGTAACTGAATCTGAAAATGAAAGAGTAAAAACAGAAGCTACTAATAATCAGGAACTTAGGGTTGACTTGAGATTTTACATCTTGAAATTAATTACTAAGTACACTTTGCCCAAGAATAAGATCCTCTGCTACTGTT
The DNA here is from genome assembly GCA_019776505.1 of Tomocerus nigrus. Taxonomy (NCBI): domain Eukaryota; kingdom Metazoa; phylum Arthropoda; class Collembola; order Entomobryomorpha; family Tomoceridae; genus Tomocerus; species Tomocerus nigrus. The sequence goes on along the minus strand of JABASI010000472.1, from coordinate 15,293 downwards.
GTACGTGTTAAGTCCTTCCCCATCCTAAAAAAAACTCTAAAGAAGCGGGAAAAAATACTACTATTATGTTCAAGATGTAATTTTGCAGGAGAAGAACATCAACAATAAATAAATAACTATCCCTCTCTCCTTCTACCTATGAATTATATTATTCCTTTAGTATTTAACAACTGAGAAATAAATCCATAGTACATAATAATTTATCTGTTATCTAATAGGTAGTAGTTTGAAAAGAAGAATACAAATGCTCATTGTCAGTATGTTTGAGGCACAAGAGGGAAAATGTCTATTTTACATGTACCTGTGTAAAAAGTAGTAAATAATAGTCATACAGAGAATATATTGTTTTGTAATGATGCGTGGAAGAAGTTATAATTTATAAAGTCAGGATTTGTGCTTCTGTTCCGTAGTATAAGTAAGCAAGTACAAGTAGACCACTACCTAACAGATCTTAGGTTATCTGAAGAGTGAATGTTGGAGATAAGAGAAAAGAGAGAATAATAGTTTGTAAGTAGAATGGAGGAAAAGGACTGGAAAACTGTTAACTAGACTTTTAAGTTCTGTTCTTCTGTATGTGCAGTGCATCTGTATTTATTTACATAAAGTCCCCCTGCAGTTTTATATAGTAACAAAGTTGAGGTACATGTAGTTTTCAATGTTATTGCCTCATCCCATTTTCATTTCAATTCTTAACGATTCTTGTTTCCTAGTTTTCAATTTGTAAATGCAGTAAACTGAGGATGGGTTCCCTTTTCTCGCTCTTTCATTCCATATCTCTTGCTCATCGGACATAGAGGAAGGGGAGCAAGGAAGGAAAACGAAGGCAAAGCAAAGGCTATACACTTCTCCACAACATCTCCTCACAAAAGGTCATTAATCAAAAGGAAATTATTGTAAATTCATGTGCCTTTCATTAGTTTCCACTTTCAGTGGCACACTAACTGATGCCTTGGCCAGATCATTCCAATTTCTCAAACTAGAAGCACCACATCTACAATTAACAGCTAGCACTATAACATTATTCTAGTATTATAGCATTGTAGGGTTTTGAGGCAAAACCAGAACCACTGACTATGTTTTAACATTTTCGTATAAATCAATCATGGCTTGCTGAGGTTTGGCATGCCTTGGCCATTGCCCAGTACAGAAGGATGGAGACTTTGTGTCCAGGGCAGCTAAGTACTCACAACATCTTCTCGGACACAAGTCCATAAACATTCATTTTGGGGATATTTACTATATCCACTCTCTCTCTCTCTCTCTCTACGTGACCATTAGCATTAACTTCCCAAAAACGAGGAGCGAAAGATCAAGAAAGCCACAACATCAAATACATACAACACAATAATCACTCTTCTCTTTTTCCTTTTCTTCTCCACAAAGAGATAGTCTTAAAGTGAGGGCTTTAGACAAATTTATGGCTATCCTGCATCACCTGTCGCCTTCTTACCTATTCTTAGTCTTCCCAGATCTCTCAAGTTAAGAAAACCTTTTTGTGAATGGTTCTCTGTATACATACAATATCCATTGATCTATGAGTTTCCCTCTCTTCTAACAGCAGAGTCTTGCAAGAGAGGGAGAATATACGCATTCATAATAAATATCCATCTCCCTATACTATTAATACTATAGATAGGTGTGTACATCTTCGAACTATATGATAACAATAATGAGTAAGTGCACAAAGTTAAGTACTGGCCATATTGTAGTTTTTCGTATTGATGTAGTAATAGTAGTAAGTAGTAGTAGTGCCAGTAGTGAGTGAGTGAGTGAGTGCTTCTTTTGTAGAGGTACCTCTATTTAGTTTTGCTTCAACAGGTACTTTGACAAACATTTCTATTTTACTCATAACAAATAAATGTGAGGTAGAGAATCCCGCTTCAAGAAACTTCATCAGTAAATATTAGATGTCTGTCAATAAGTACCTTCTGTACAACTACTAGGAGTACATGCTAATAGTACATCACTCTCTGCTCTAGCCCATTGCTAGAATATAAAAATATGGTGATGCTGATGACAATACGACAAACACAGCACAGGAGGAATAGCAGATGAGGACAGTTCTATGAAAGACGGAAATTAAATTTTCTGCACTAAAGAAATTAAGTACAACAGGATGCCAAGGATGTGAGCTACTATTTGCTTTTAGTAACTAACAAGTTTACTAACTTCGCGAACGGATGAGAAAGATTGTAAACTCTAATGCCTTTGTCTTCAGTTTTACCACAGAAGCTCTTTGGTAAATTGTCCTTAGCTCTTTCCTAAACATTATTAATGTGTAATATGATTTGCAAGATTCATGAGTTACTTACATAGTATGACATTCCAAAAATCAATGCTGTGCTTACTGCTTCCTATCTATTACCTCCTTGCAGAGACAGGCGAAAATATCAAGGTAGCAGAAATTCCAAACTACCATCAGTAATTAGTAACTACCAAATTAATAAAATCATTATTGGCTAAGCAAGAAAACTTTTTCCCGTTTTTTCTTGCTATATGAAACCTGCATAACATCAGTTTAAGATTAAGATTTCAATTTTTAAGATACCTAAAAACAGGTTGTAGGTTACAGTAATTATAATAATCATTTACATTGACATTCCTAACTCATTATGCATTAGCTCTAAGATCATCCTAGACCAGGCTAGGCCTATGAGAGCTAAAAATGATCAGTCTTAAAATTACAAGACGGCATTAGCTCATACTTCCCACCGCATTGAACGAAGGATGTAAATATGTATTATAACTATATAAGGGCTTTGGATAAGCCATCTCCCGAACATTACTTGAAAGGGGGAAGACAATGCATAAAACCATGATACCCGTTTTACACAAACCATTGTTGTACTACGTTTGCGAGAGCTTAAAATATAATTAAAAATTCTTATTCTCAATCATAAATAAATTTAAATAGTTAGTCTCAAACTTATTAGCTTCCAGTTTCCAGATAGCACATGGAAAGGAGGATGAAATAAGTTTCTGCTGACTGAATGGGAAAATGGAGCTTTTGTGTAATTTTCACTACCTTTTCACAATTCACACTACAATATTATACGAGAAGGGACTGAGAAACTACTTGACATGTAATTGAATAGCTAATGTGAAATGTGGCATAGATATTTGGAAGAAAACCTCAAGTCCACTTTCTGCTCCAGCCTTGATCTGAAAGTGGCGTTTTTGTACTACATTTCTAGACAGACATATTATACTGACAGAGAGGTAGAATTTACAATCCGTCGACACATAATCATCTGTTCCGTATAATATTATTGTAACGAGCTTGAAGATTCATGCTAGATGAGAGTTTGTCATTGATATTATTATAACGATGCACATAATAAGTAGAATGAGAGTGTACAAATGTTGTTATATATATAGAGTGGTATGGTATAATATAAAATGACATTAGATGGACGGAGGAGTATGGAGCATGTAACTGAAAAGTCAGTTCTCATGGGATTGCATGAATGTAACATAAGGCAACCATAATTTGTCCTTCCACATCCATCTCTTTCTGAAAAATATATTTACACGTTAGAGTCTAGAATAACCATAGCATATTAAATGAAGCGAAGCTAAAAGCTATAAAGCTAAAATGCTGTGAAGAGTGAAACCAAAGGAGGCAGGCTCTTACAACCAAAGCCGAAATACAGAAAAGGAGCTGGAAGACTACAATTGCTCCTTCATTGAAAATCAAAAAGTGCACATCAGCACAATACATCTCTCTCTCTCTTTTTCTCGTGTAGTAGCTGATGAGAGAAGGAGAAGAAGAAGAAAAGTATAAGTTCCGTCTTCCATCCACCAACTCAGACACAGCTGACACAATTTTAATCCAAAACGGAGTTACATACGCTACAGAGAAACAGGACGATGGATTTGTGTGAGACACACACACACCTGTCTCCATACTCTTCTTCTTCTACTTCTGCCCAGATTTAGTTTAGCTTGGCTTGTCCTGTCAGTCCAGCTCCTCTTAAAATGTTAGCGGAGACGAAAGGAAAAACGAATGCTCTTGTCCAACACTCAGTGCTCCTCCTGCGGTTTATAATTTCTCGGTCGTGTTACTAATAAGACTTTTTAGAGAACCTTGCCACTTATTTACATGCACAATGCATAGGAAATAAATAGAGAGAATAGTAGTAGATTTAGCTACTGCATTTGCTTTCCATCATTATCCTTGCAACTATATAATAATAATGTGTTTCATCTTCAGGGCAAGCTCCTAGCTATCTCTTTTACACTTTTTCCACTCTTTTCTTAACACTAGTAGAAGTTGGATGCTAACATCACCATGTCATTCAACAGCCTCATTTTAGATATAGTTTACGTCAAATTTGAGCATTCACACACTTACAGATGTGCATTTGCATTTACAACGTATTTTTACGAAGCTCAGGTGTACAAGTACAACTCTACATTTAACTAAGAAATAAATAGAAGAAAATATTATTAGGATGCAAGTGTTATGGAAGAAAGAAGATAATAGTCTGTGTAGAGAGATGTAGTTATCTCATAGCTGAAGGAGGGAAATAAATATAAACTGGAAAAAGAGAGAGAGAGAGATAGTAATAGTAAGTAAGTAGAGTTGGTTGTGGTGCAGGGAGTAAAGAGACAGAAGCCAAGTCAGGAAGAAAAAGGAAAGAGAGAGGGCAGAGAGTAGAATTTAGATGAAGTAAGCGATGCGATGGGCAACAGGTGGGAAGGAGGAGTAAAATGACGTGAGTTGAGGCGAAGATTAAACTTATCTCTGAAACAGCTATTATGAATCTCTGGTTTCGTCGTCATAAAAAATAACAGCTACTGTGTTACGACGACGAGAAAATAAAAGGTAGCTGGCTACGCTTACTTACGGCCCTCCGAATCAACATTCACTCTATAAGGACACACTACACACACACACACACACACTACACACATACACACGTAACTCAGTTTACTTATTAGTCTATTACATTAGCGAACAGATTGAGGAAGAGCCATGTATTTCTATATACATCTAATATATTCCTATAATATTGTAGTATAAGAGTAGTTATTGATCAGAGATGAGACGAAGAAGTGAGGGCTACTAGCTGCTGCACTCTTCTTTAACTCACATATATTATTATAGGAAGTCTCACGTCAATTTACCACTCTCAATAGGAATCATAATACATTAAAGGAGAAGAAGAAATCTGAAGAAAGGTTGCTTTGCTTGCCTCTTTTACTCCAACAACAACACACAGAGATAAATGAAGCTAGAAAGCTGAAGCTTTACTTGCACATAACATTAGAACACGAAAGGTAAGTAAAGGGAAGACACTCACTAACTCTAACTAAGCTCAGCTAGTTAGTAGTTAGTACTTATCACAACTAAGCAACGACTAAGAGTAAGGCAGTGTATGTGTATCACATGTTTTTACATGATATCTCTTCTATAACCAACTCGGATAACTATTGCCTATCTTCTTCTATACTATTATTGTGTATTGTTATAGTAAAGTGATTTCCAGATCCCTTTTCTTATAAGACGCTGTTAGTATAAGTATAAATATTATTTATATATGAAGAGATATTATATAGCTAGTATGTGCTTTTTAGTGCTTATTGCCTGCCACTTGTACGGTAAAGGCGTAAAAACCCGAAACACTTGACTTGACTGGTGTTGATGCTACGGCGAGCTGATGGTCGACGCCAGGAGCAGGTTACAACCACCTCTGGCCATTTACCATTATCATAATATATTTTTTTCAATCTTCTACTTACGAATAGCCTTTGCCAACAAACAAAAGCAAGCACAGGTAAATAAAGTAACGTAAAGTCTCAAGTGCAAGGCTCCTCTCTCTCTCTCTCCTCATTTCAACAAGACACTCGTTTACACTTGCTTACTCTGTACAGAGACAAAATCACTGAAGCCACATCACAAATCAGTTAAAATAAACTAAACTAATGTCTGATAGAGACATAGAACTACATACAATCTACACAGATAGCTACTTACTACACATCAACCCTTTCTTAATGACGCAACATATTCTATCATTTAGAATGCCTCTCTCTCTCACACGCTTAATTATCTCTTTAGATAAGTGCTTCCATTCTACTCCTATTTAATGGCTACGTATTTATATGTAATGTACGCAGTAGTAGATTTTATTCCAACTATTTAGATCTATAGAATATTATGTTAAACACTATTGACTATTAAAGAAGTATAGAGAGCCATTGGTTATGTAAATGTGACAGATAGTAAATAAAATAAAGGACAATTCTAAACTTAAATGATTATGTATTAGGTGTTGGGATGGAAAGGAGAAACTATCTCTTATTAGCTGTTTATGTAACACAACATGCTCAGATACTTACTGCTTAGGAAATTACTAGCTAAGTAGATATAGGTAGATGCGGTTTGACTATTTCTCTACTCTTAAGAACTAAGGAGGATGTGTGAGAAGAGTGAGCAAGTATTTAACGAATATTAGAAAAGTCTGATTGTTGGAGAGTGATGTGATCTAACGCTCCCTTCATTTCTGATCCGTATAAATTACTAATAGGATGGCAAAAGAAGGGCTGAAAAAGTCGACCTTAGAGAACAACTGTTTCTTATAGAGAGAGAGAGAGAGAGAGAGGCAGAGGAAGGAGACAGACGGGAAACAAACAAGTGAAGAGGCAGACGAGAGATAAAACTCGGAGTACACATTCTGTGTACAGAACATACACACACTTACATACGTACAAGTTGGACAAAACGTAGTTAGCTCTGTAAACATGTGAATTTAGAAGAACAACGTCCAGCTTTTACCACCACTAATTATTTCAGCAATCAGTCACAGAGCAGGGGAGCATTCAGGAGCAATAAAAATTTTCTCGCGATTGTCTCATAAATTGTTTTCAACTTCTACTTTACATGCCCTTAAGTCTTAGTCTTCTGCATAACCTCCTCCTATTATCATAGCACTAAACCACAATATACAATTACATAATACCAATAACACTCGATTTACATTTACTATTTGGTGAGCTAGCTTTAGCTGTGCACTTACTTTACTTAGTACTTACTAGGAGAAGAGAAGAGCTTTAACTTCTTCACAGGGTAGGGTAGGGCAAAAAAGGAGGAATAGTAATCTATACGCATATCTGCATTTGCAAGTAGTTAATTTACTTCGACTTAAACATTAACTGCAATAATCTAAATCAAACCTCTTTTTCACAACTTCTCCACTACTAATACCTGGCCTGCTCTTTATTCTCTAACTAACTAAGTACACAGAACAGCAAGTGTTACAGCAACAGCTCCTTTGCATTCAAATAGGATTTTCCTGTGTACACAAGAAATATTATTATATCAATGTAACTAACACTGTTACGCTAATATTCAAATCAGCGACACATTCAAATAACTAAGCTATCTATCAAGATTCTAGTTCGACATGTACTCACCTCCTATTCCTAATATTATAATATATACCTAACTAACACATTACAATTTACAATTCTTAATATTATTGTTTAACTAAGTTACGTTTGTCTAAGCCATCTCACTAAAGTTAAAAGTCGAGGGCTGGCTGAGAGCGGACAGGACACTACATTCGGAAAACCAAACCGATTATTATCTAAACGCTTAAAGATGTAGCTAAGTAGTAACTTCTACAGAGAACTGCTTTGGCTCATAAATAACAAACTATATATAATCATAACACATTAAAGGACTATAATTTATAATTTATCTAGGCTCTAACTTGAATGTTGACTCTACTAATAATGTATGGCAAGACCGGATTTCAAACTTACATCCAGTCACTTCATAAAATATTATTATTGACCTTATAAATAACTTGTTAAGATGGACTGCATATCAGTAAGTATATACATCAGTAATATTATAATTATAACAATCAATTGAATTGTTCACAAGTCAGTAGTGAGTAGTGCATGACTATAACTGTAACATAAAACCATCGCATGGGTACATAGTTCATAGTATAAAGTTTATTTATGTATGATCCCATTATTTGCCCAACACCATAAATATCACTTATGGTTGCAATAAACATGAAAGGTGATACAGGTAAAAGGCGATTTGCCAATCAAAGGATAAAAACTTACAGACAGAGACAGACAGTCGTTCAACATGTCTCATTTAAAACAAGAATACATTTACATGAGATTTAGAATTAACTTTCTATGCCCTCCATGAGCAGAGAAACTTTTTCCCATAACAAGTAGGTACAGAGATGCATTAGCATTCACTAATTTTAAGCATATCCCAACATTCATGCATCACTGGTCAATCTTTTTCTTATTCTTACCTATTAGTAACTTATACAAAGTAATAAACAATGCTAACATACCAATGGACCATATCATTTCATTCAATAGTAAACCAGAATTTAGAAAATACAAGAAACTTATATCAGAAAATGCGATCGTTAAATGTAAAAATGTGAGATTGTGTGTAGCAGAAGGAAGAGTGGAATGGTGGAAACCGAATCTAATTCGGTGAACAGTTGACGGACGATGAGTGAGTAGCTTGCTATGGAATATTGAAGAAGAAAAATGGGAGGAAAAGAGAAAGAAGTGCGGAGTCAGTCACGTCAATTTCATAAATAAAGGGAAACGTAAGTAGAGTAGCAGAAGAGCGAGTGGAGAAACTGAACAAGCAACAGCAATCATCTTGACTTAAGGTAACCTTTCATTCTCCCAACCTTTTCAACGAGAATCTTTCAGCTATTCTCCTTCTCAAGTCCTCGTCTCAAGTGTTATTTGCTCTTTGAAGTTTACTTGAGCATATCAAATCAAGTTGAATGAGTCCAAATGATCATAAACTAGAACTGGGTGCCAATGCAAAAAGCCAAACTTCAAATTACATACAAATACTTACACTGCTCAAAAGATCCTTTTCATTCTTCACTCTCTCTCTACACAATTACCATTCATCTATTTGTTCAGTGGAGTACCGAATTACACTATTTTGAAGCAAAAATAGGAATCTTTGAGCACGCATGTTTAGTTCTATTCACCATCCCTTTGCTACATAGTTTACCTAATGTGCTATTGGGCTTACGAAATAAATTGTGTCATTTAAAAAAAATCTTTCCACGAAATCTTCCACTGCCATATACCTGTGGTAGTTATATATATGTATATACTGGTAGTTAGTTACATCGAAGTTTGGGCTCTAGGGCAATTCAACGCGCTCTATTGCTTTGATACGTCTGAAGAATTAAATTAGCGTATCGGTATGCTGCTAAATTTTAGTTGCCAAAAATGATGCAAAATAGGGCAAAGCAGGATGACCAAAAGATGATTATTCATTGCTACTTTCAGTCCTGAAAATGTTCTTGGTTCTCCAATACAATCCGAGCGTAGTTCATAGCGATTAATATTCAATTTTCCTACCTTTTCATTCTACGTACCTATATTGGCACCATAGGGTATTAATTTTAAAGGATTAAAACAATCTTCTGTTTAGTGAAGTACAGATGTTTAAGGCATCCTCCACAACAGTAACAAACCTTATAATTTTTTATTAAGTTATTAGTCACTATAGGTAGGGAGTAGGGACAAAATTATGGGCAATTGAATAAGAAAAAACATTATATAAATTAATTAATGTAAACAATTTCATTACAAAAAATGAGTAAATGGGGCTCTTAAAATTTCATTGAATGCCTTGAATTAGCCTAAATGCATGCAAGAAACACAGAGAGAGGGATATGGTTCTAATTTCTAAATACGTTCTCCTGCCTGCTACTGCCAAGGTAAATAAGAGATACTGAGAGACTGTGAATTGAAATGAAGTGAATTGAAGAAGAAAGAAGTTGCACACCTTCTCACAATCCCAATTCCCAGTCACATTTTCTTGAATAGCTAAAAGTAAAGGGCAAGAAGTAGTAAGGGATAGTGTAGCCATAAAGCTGGACTCTTCTAGTGGCTATATGTGCGTATAATATGCAGAAGAGCTTGAGAAGATCATCAAGGTTCCCATCAACAACTATGGAGCGTTGTTGTTAGTAGCAAATAAAACGATAGGCTACTAGCTGTGTGCAACTATCTGATTCTGATCTGTAGTGAAGATCACATAACAATATGAGGCGAGGCAAGGCAAAAGCTAGCAAAAGCAACTTTGAGCAATCCATTCATTCATTGAATCGCCTTAGCTTATACTACTCATTCATTCATTCATGTTGCTTGCCGTGTGCACCTAGAACTATGTATTCATCATCTGATCCTCTGTGCATAAGAGATGGCTAGGTAGGAACCTACTCTATTAAATGCAATAATGTATACGTTGTGTATCTGCATGTACTCACTTGGCTATTTACTACAAGTATCATCTCTCTCTCTCTCTCGAGCAGCAGCATCCTTTCTGCTTTGCCTTAACTCTCCTCTCATACTTTTATGTATGCAGCGAATGTAATGTGTACTATTGTGAGTGTAATGTATTCTTTCCTTTGCTACGACTTGCTCTTTTAACTTGTATATTATGTGAATTGTGAATGTGAGCATGTATTCCTCTCCCATTCATTCCATTCCTTCATTCATTCATTCTTCTTTCATTCATAAACGGGGATTGTCTCCTATACCTTTACTATATGGCTACACGATATCCCAGAAAAGAGCTAGAGCTACCTCACCTCCGTATCTACACTACCATAAGTTAACTATTATAAGTTGGCATTGCATTATTATTTCTCCCAGCAACTCTTATTGCTTTTCCATGAATGACTATTAAGTATAAATAAATATATAGGCTCAAAGAAACACAACACACACTGCCCTACACTTACACATATCAATGAAAAAATTGTTTTGTACCAAAAGAACTTTTATTGTCTCCTAGTGCGCTGTATAGTTATAAGAAGAGTTATTATAAGTATGGGTTTGTCCAAGAATCGTGGACACGCAGAAATCACAAGTGGATATTATTATTGTGTGCTTGGCATATGCTCCCTTCCCTGCCCAGTTGGTAAAAGAAAAAATAATGGTTAGAACGCAATAGGTAGCCAGCAGCACTCACTCTCCTACTCTTTTAGCCATAGGAATAAAATAAGCTACCGGTAAAGTAAAGGTGTGCCATCCACTCAGTCAGGGACTTGTAATAAAGCTGAGAATTTCTTTACTACTAGCCAAGCCTGTAAGCTATTACTTTCTGTATGCTGTATTTAACTAGGAGGAAGATTATTAGCTATAGCCAATAGACATTGGCTACTTTTAGACTAATAGTTAGTCAAGAACCTCTATAACTGCACCAAATGATATGTCATGAACATAAGTATAGCATATACAGGGCAGTAGTAGTAATTACCACAAATATATTATAATAACTTGTACTTGACGAGAGACTCTTTCTTAATAACTAACAAGTCAGTAGTAGTCCTACCCATCTTTATATTATACTCAATCCGTATGTATAGAGAGACAATGTGTTTCAACGTTTTCCTATTGTTTTCCTTTCCTTGCTCTTTTCCTCTCTCTCTTTTGAATGAATATTATTTTCCTTTCAGGAGGTACTTAAAGTACGCTGTTATTGTTATACTGTACCTTCCCTTCCTCCTCCATTCATTATTCATGCATCTAGCAATTGTCAGTACACATAGGTAATAATAATAATAGTGATATTACCTGACTGCATGTACTACATAATACTATGTGCCATTAACTACTAGTTATGCTTATTTCTATGGATCCTATAGAAAAATGCATACATAATTTAGTATAAATCTTTGCGTACTATGCAAGTAAGTCGTAGTACTCGTCTCTCAGTGTATCAGTAACAGGGAATGGAAAAAGACAACTCTTTGCTCCTCTCTCTCACTCATCAGGCTCCGGCTCTGTTCTCTCACATTTGCATTCATGTCAGTTTGGCCTTAAGTAGCAACCTCTCATTTCATCATATATTATTATGTTCATCTAGTATGCATTAAGAGTATGATGAGCAGAGACCTGTGCTAGTACACTTTAAAACAATGCAAGACCTATTAGCTACCCTCCTCATCTCATCATAGACTTTTGCGTGGACAACTACGCACGACTACAAAGCTACGTAATTATGCGGTGCATTACAATTTACAATACAGTAACACAAGAAGCAAGCATAGCATGGCAATTGCTAAGAGAAACCTATGATTTTCATGGCTTTTCTACCTGGCAGAGGCGGAATTGATTCAGCAGTTAAGAGAAGAGAAACGAGACAAAAAACTTCGTTTACATAATAATAATATCAAATTAAAATTAATTTTGAGCTTCTTTGTAGTTACAGTAGCCCATTCCCACCTCATAAAATTTAATAGGCATCTTAAAACACAGCAGTCAAGCTCAAGCTCATTTTCCAGATCAGGCAAAGGCTAACACCAAATCCTGCTGCACAAACCGAAAAATTCATCATCGTACCTTTCAATGGGGATCTATAATATACTTACACAGATTTCCTTGCGTGCAGCTATAGTCTCTTTATACGAATACGCTTTCATACTCTCATCTAAATCTCTTCCTTTAACTAAATTTTAAATGCACATTAACACATTATCGTATCGTCAATATTAAAATGATTTTCATAACCCTTGCAACTATATAGTGACACAGACAATTTTCTTAAACTTTCTAAACTTAATAAACTTGATTTTACCCAGTTTTTTTTAGATTTTTATGAGGTTAAAAGTCGCCGATCGTGTAGCAATATGTCTCTGCGTATTTATATACTTGTTTCTTATTTACTTACATTCATCTGATTTAAAAGTAAACCGCATTTTATGTCCAAAGGCTACATAACAAAAAATAGTAAGTCAGATAAGAGAGATAGCATTGAACTGAGCAAGTTACTTATAAGCACAATGCATGGCTTATCACGAACTTTGTACTTTCTTGTGTATTTTACGCCAAATATAGATTAATGCAAAACTACAACACAACCTACCTACACAGAACAACACCTGCGAGATTTTATTTTTTTAGGACTGGGTCTTTATTTAACGCAAACTGCTTTTGACGGGAGAAAACTGGAAGGGTATAAAGAATTAAAGAACTATAGCAATTTCTAAGCACTTCCTTATAAGCATGTAATTAGGCGTACACAATAAAATTGGCACTAGAAAAATATGTGTAGATTTCAAAACTTTTAACCAAATTGCTCTAAGTCAATCCGTTCTGCCGCTAGGAGGCGCGCCGCTAACTCTGAGTCCTCCTTAAGAGATTATACTGCAGATTAACACACGGCCCAATAAAATCTATAGGCTAAGACTTAACAAAGCATAGAAATGTAGGAAAGATATGAAAACGAAGAAATGGTATAACTTTTGAGTTTTCTAAGCTGAAGCTACGAAATGTTTGTTTAGCAGAGAGAGATAGAGAGAGAGAGGAAGAGAGTCAACAATGCAAGTACAGGTGTTACAACAAACAAATGTGATGTTCATGTGCATCCCTCTTCTTTCTAAGTCAATTCACCTCTATAGAAATCTGTAAGCCTTAAAACGGTGCAGAAACCAATAGATTGAGAGTACATCCTCATGTCAATCTACAATGCGATAGTGAGGAGAAAGAAGTAGACTATACTAATGACGAGTGGTAAGGTGGTTAACATAAAAATTGTATTTATTCTATTCAGACCAACTCTAGATATCTATTGTACTTCAGAACTCAGAAATATCAATATTACTGCAGAAGATGCTTCTCTAGTTTCATATTAACCTAAAACTTGACAAAACAACACACTTCTTGTCTATTTTCCTTAGGTATTCACTATAGGCACTTCATTGTTAGTTGGGTTAAGGATCACCATCACCACCAGCTGTGAATGTTTGTACATGTCCAAATGCAATCATACCAAGTAAACACTATTCACATTTACTTACGTATTTCTGTTTTGTGTGCATGTCAATTCAACACAAACCTTTGCATTACATATACAATCTTTACAAAATAACACAACCTATTTTTGTTGAATTCAATAGGAGAGGTCCTCTACCACCTCTTGGCTGGGCTTTAACTTTTATAACAACCTAAATTAAAAATAGTTTGCTACCGAATTATTCCGAAACGAGTTTTTTTTAAATATATAATATGACAAGTTCACATTCACATTTAAAGCAGAAGACACTTGATTCCTGCTGAGAAAACATAACAGGTACCGATATGTGAAGATTACCGAAGCCAGTTCCTTAATAGTGTAATAGACACTCATAAATACCTGTACGTAGACATCGTCAATTGTCCTCAATTATTTATTTCATTGAGTGTATGCTATTTAAAAATATAATAAAATGCAGACTCGTCTCTTTAAATATTTATAATTACTTTTAACTCGACACAGTTCCCTTGTCTTTTGCAATTGACTGGTTTCTAAAAAAATTACCTTTGGGCTTGTCTGTCGTTTGTTTAGTACCGACCTTATGAATGGTTCCTTCCTGCTACTTTTCTACCATGTTTAATAATAAGACAGACAAAAGCGTTTTAAAGTTTAAATTGAGCAGCAAAATTTAAATACCGTCACGCATCAAGAGGAATATTACGGTTACTTTGTTGTGTAGTAATTGGGCTTATGCTTTATTGCTTTGGGGGTCTAAAACACTCTACCTGTGTGTTGTCTGTCGGTATCTTTGTTTGTTAAACCAAAAAAGCCTACACAATTAAAATGCATTTAAATGCTACGCATGTATTGTAGTATATTCCTTATGAATCATAATGCTCCATTCGTAAAAATTTAACGAATCCTGTGAGGTTTCCAGCGTCGTGAATCCCGAAAGCAATTATAATTAATCCAGACAATAAATAAATTGAGATGCTATTTAACCTCTAAACAATCATTGCCAGTTATCAACGCTTTCCTCCAAAAGTCCTCAATGCAAATTGATTAATAAATAGATGTGATGATGTCAATTTGATTGAAATTTTGTTCTGACAATTCAAACAAAACATTGGTCATGTTAAATGGGGTATTATTAACCCTAACTCAAAACATTTGTGTAAATGTCAATTCGTCGGACAGAAGACGTACGTAAGTAGCGTAGTATGCATACACACACTGTAAGTGATTAGCAATTAGATAATAAATAAGGCTTCTATAGGAGGAATGCAAACAAACCACAATACAAGGCACAAGCTGTATATCGTATCTTCTGTATAGTGTGTTTAGTGTTAAGTGTGACTCTAGCTAGGCAGATTTAGTATGTGTTGATTTAGAAATGCACCCTTTACTCCATAGACCAAAAAGTTAATACATTTATTTAGGTTATTAACAATTATAGGTTTTATATGGGTGGATGCTCAATGCAGATTGATAAACAATGGCTGTCGAGTGGACGTCAATAAGAACTTGA
>JABASI010000471.1:0-38436 GCA_019776505.1 Tomocerus nigrus | reverse complement strand
AGTTTTCCAACTGGCAACTGATGGTCCTGGATTGTAGACTAACTGATTACTGAAGCCATTCATTCATCATTCAACTCAGGACGATGCTTTAAGACACACTTTTGGTAAGTGTGAATTACAAGCTATTACAAGCTACAAGCTAGTATATAAAAAAAGTGGCATACTAGGTAGTTTATTCAACATGAACAGAGTGTGGTTTTTAAGGGGCCAGTTAAAATCTTATAGTATACAGTATTACAGTATTCAATGCGGGGCCACATATCGCAAGCAATAAAAACCCCGACCCTCGAAAAATGTTTTCATCTCAGGAAGGAAAACCTTCCCGCTTCCCGGGAAGCATTCTTCCCATTTCCCGGGACCACCAGTCCCGCGTTAAACAAATATCCCGATTTCCAGGGACCGCCGGTCCCGCGTTGAAAAATATTCCTTCCTGGGAATATTTCTCTTTCTGTTGGATTTTTATTTCCTTCCCGATTTTTTTTGCTTCCTGGGAAGGTCCATTTTACTTCCTTACAGGAAGATATCTTCCGCGGGACCTATGATCCCGAGAGTGGCCGTTGTGTTGTGTTATTGAGTTGACAGTTGGCATATGGCATACATCATGCAAAAGTTACAAAGTAATTTAACAAGACACACCCACCCACTGTGGTCCTCGATTAAAAGAAGCTATGTCTGAAAGCTTTTCTGCGAAAAATCCAAAGAACGGGCACGGGAGGGATAAACTTTTAGAAGAACCTATGAACCGAGAGAATTGCAGGTTTTCTGCAGGAATATCTCCCCAGGCAAAGCACTCGGTATTCGTCAATGGGAATATGAATTGCGTAACTAACTGCATCATTCAAATTGGACCCCGCATTGAACAATTTCTTTAAGATTTTATCAACTGACCCCACGAAAGAAAACACAGTGTACATTATTAAACTGATAATATTGGTTGGTGTCATGTCCAACTACACATATACAGGTGCACGTGCAACTGCAACGATCATCATTATATAATATGCACCCGCATTATGTCATTTTTATAGGTATGATTATTGCTAATTATTTCCGCAAGCGCTTAAAATGAGTTTATAAACCCCATTCTACATGTTATTGGGTAAAGTGTGGTTGCTGAGCATTGAACATAATGGTAAATGGTCTCTTCTCTACTCTAATGTATCTGAAAAATGTGTAATGCTTTATAACAGTTTGCAATATTGCAATATTACTCTGTTGCCATTACTCACCACAAGTGACTAAATCTAAATGCCAAAGTGAAATATAAAATAGCAAAATTTGTCCAACAGTACAACCAAAGTACAAAGTATCTATGCGTAGAAAATTGAAATCAGAGGTACTATTTTTCCATTAATTTTCTTTACGTGGAGGATTAATCAAATGTCAAGTGTATACGTCAAGTCAAAAATATTCTTGGCATTGTAAACTGAGGAGTTTTTGGATTCGCGAATTTTGGATTGTAATTTAGGCATTTTTAGTTAAAATTAATAATTAATTAAAATATCCCTATTCTATTTCAATGTTGAATCAAGTTTGTATTCCAATTTTCAACCATTATTATAATAATCATTGTCGGCTCACAGTGACCAATGACGATTGAGGACCTCTGCATTACACGCTGGTGTTAATTCAGAATTTATTACCATGCTATTGTTAGGAACTTTTGCAGTTCTCCGCATGTTAAAAGGTTATTTATAGTAACGTACAGATTTGTAGAATTGACAAGTGAGATAAAAGTGGCGATAACAGGATTGAATAAATTAAATCCCCTAGCCCCAAAAGAGTCGAGTCAGATTTTACAAATAGAAAACAAGGATTGACAGCTAAGGATGAGGAATGCACGAAGAACACAACGAGAAAGCATTCCTTATCCCGCCGCGAGCATGATTTTCTACAGATCCGTCCAGGAATGCTAACAACTCACAGCATGTATTTTTCATCTTTCTGTCCAGTAAACTCATTGAATGGAAGCATACACCTATTATTTATACTCTCCTTTCCTAAGTAGGTATATGTAGAGTTTAAGTTTAACATAGTAGTTATATAGTAGTTAGAAGAAGTAATTCCTATATTATTATTAGGTTTAGGTATACCTAATACCTACTACCAATTAAAGGGTTCCCTGGAAGATTCCCTTAGATATACTTTTGCTCGTGTCTTTCATTATTTCTAATTTCTTAAAATTAACATTAAATTGATTTTCTGTGCTTACATTCATTTACATACTTGACATTGGCACAAGATCCCGTTACACTGCACTGTCGTAGTCATAAAATTAGACAATTTAACAATGATGACTGTGGAATACAGCAACAGCACAGTACCTTATAATAATATTATGATAGAAGATAGATGGACCAAGGAACCTAGACTAAGACTACTCTGCCCTCCTACGCTATAATATAGGTATATAGTATATACCTATATAGGCTGAGATTATAATAACAGCCAGCATGGATGGAAAGTCAGTTTTCAGGATCAGCATGGAAAATCAGTTTTATATGAATGGAAGATATGGCTAGCTTTAAGCAAATCATAAAAAAATATTCCTTCGAATTAAAAGATTGCTCTCCTCGCTTAACTATCCATACTAGAACTATCTGCGCTCTGTACTGCAACATGAACATAATATGTGTAATGTATACACGACCAATTGTATCGTAAATTCGTAATCGCAGTGCATTAATTGCAAGGCATTGCACTGTATAAGATCATACACGCAATCAAAATGTTCTAAAACTCAGGCGGAATTCGTTTATTTTGTATGTGACAAGTTTTAATTTTTGATGCTTACCAGTAGCAGTAGCACATTCATGCCATTATCAGATTTTCACGGAAAATATTTATTGAGAATTGAGACAGATTCGCCGGAGGTTCAGAATTATCACCACTTTACATCTTGCTACTGCTGTTTCAGAAGTTTTGAAACAACACTGTAATTGTAATAAGCAACACTGCAAACAAAATAGAAGACCTTTTTAACTCCCCCATTGGAGATAATTAATGGGGACTGAGGGGCTTTAAGTAACGTTTACAACAAAATTTTATTGTAGTTACTAGTAAGGGCCAATATGGGAAGTTTGCAACGATTACAAAATGCAATTAACTAAGATTTTTCAGAGTCCCTCGATCATTGATTTTATGTGCCAAAATCTACACCTGCCAGTAACTCTTATACTCTTATTTACCATCAGTTTCTGATTATCTAAAATTGTTTTGAGAATTATCAGTATGTCAGTATACATAAGTATAGTATAGTCCTAAAGTCCTAAGTAATCCTAGTCCTAATACCGAATACATAACCTCCGTATGCCCATAATATTTGGGAGGATACAGTAACAGGTATATGTTATACTGAAGGGGACATTTTATTCAATTTCTAACTTCAAAAAATAAGGCTTCAAAAAATGAATTATAGACACCCAGCATTTTTATTTATATTATGCACGTGTGGTAAGTAGTTCATAAAATGTTTGTATGCGAAATGTAATTATTTATCACTACTAAAAAATTAGCTCTGTTGGTACAATGCAGTTCTGTCAGTACTTCTGTGGTGCTTTTGAGTGAATATTAATATTGTTGCATGCTTGCGTTGCATGCAGAGGGTTATAATAATTTTTCTGAAAATACAGTGCATAATGTGAGATGTTGATGTTGCTTTATTATATAAGACTGCATGTTAAACGTAAACGTGGTTTGGTTTTGGTTCATTGCATTGGTTCATCTGCATCTTTATTCTTTAAGTGCTTAAACTTAAAGTTGCAATGTTCTACTCTTTGTATTATATGAATGCGGAATACATACAAGTTACAGTATAATAATGTATTATTTTGTATTCGTAGCATTACACTGTATATAGTAAGTGAGTATATGTAGGTAGGTATACTGTTCAGTCACGGTCAACTAGAACTACGACTTTTTTTACCTTGTTGCAACAACCGGAGAATGTGTAGCATGAAGCATGTATACCAAAGTCCTATAATGTGTATTAATATAAGACGAAGGATGATGATATGTACATCTCAATACAACTAGTATGGGCATCGACTTTCAGGCAAGAAGATATAAGTAAAAGATATTTATGCTGTAGTATCATTAGTAGGTATCTGTTAAAATCTGATCTTTTGTAACAATGTAAAGGTATTCTTCTGCTGGACAGACTGGCTTTGCTTATCTGCTTAAGTACACCTCATTCGCTTATAAATATAGCTAGGCTATCCAATGTGGTGTATTCTGAATCTCAACTCTTCACTATTTCTGAAGTCTGAAAGTCTGAACCCTTTTATAAGGATATATCTGTGTGTAGCTCCATGCATAGAATCATCTTTGAGACGGTCGAACAGTTAAACGGTTACTTTGTATGAAATAATCCAGCGTATGAATGTTTTACGTTTTACCTGCGTATAAGAAACTCACGTTGTAGCAACAGCGACTGATTTTAAGAGCAAAAAAGATGTTCATTTACAAAGGTTATACAAGTATATAGAACTGTATGTTGGTTGATGTTCTCATAGTCAGATGCCTGGGTAGGTAGTGCTTTTTATTTGCTATCTGGCCAGTGTTGCTTTGGTGGAATCCATGTAGGTATACTAAAAAATAATATGCAATCTATATACAACATTTATAAGAGAGTTTCCAGAGGAGAAGAAGAGAACCGGAGAGGGTGTGCTTCAGTTGGATAGGAGTTGAAATCACGACTGCTTCGAGCTATTGCATTCAAAATATGCATTAAATAGGTATTACTAGTGGTCTATCTAGCTTAGGATGGCGATGGATAGACTCTCTTAAAATATTCTTATTGTAATGTCGTCACGGTATATACATAGTACAGACAGTGTGCTCTGAGCTCAAAGAGTTGTATTGTGATTTGTAATGTGTTGTGTGATGTAGACTTAAAAGGGAGAGAGATAGTCTGCTATTTTCTTCAGTCCTAGTTCACTCACAAATTTTTACTAATCCCTGAGAGTCAAGTGTATTCTCTTTGTCCAGCAATAATTTCATTTTCAAAACTACAGTGAAATAAATAGTTGCAGCTCGCTTCATGAACTCATTCAAAGACGCAGGTACGCACTTATGAAAGTGAGAATTTCGAAATAATCTCATAATATTAATGTGGAAGTTAATATTGAAATNAATAAATAGTTGCAGCTCGCTTCATGAACTCATTCAAAGACGCAGGTACGCACTTATGAAAGTGAGAATTTCGAAATAATCTCATAATATTAATGTGGAAGTTAATATTGAAATTACTTGAACGCTCTAGCTAATAATTACAAGTTACATTCTAAGTTAAATGTGTGTGTTACTGTGTACAAATATTTTCTTCCGCTGAATGAAGGAGCGACAGATGCACACCAAATTCCAGTGTTGGATACTCTGCGTTTCTCACCCTCATGTGTACAGACTGCAGAGCGGCTATGTAATATTGTGAATAGCGAGAAATACTGCCTGTTTTAAGCTGTGTATGGAACAAGTTGCTACATACATAATATAGTTGTATAAAATACCCTACACCCTATTGCAAACATAATATAGAAAAACTGTCCAAGATGGGTTTATAATTTCTCTATAAATTCCATAGTTTAATGAAGCACTCATCCATCCCACGATGGACACACACAGGAAGGAGAGGCAACAATTACATTTAAAGTCAATGTAATATTTTATGAGAATGAAGTCGAAGTCATGATCATAATGTAGTGCAGTTCGTGTTGGATTGGATATGTTAGCGTTTAAGTTTTTACTGAGTTTAGTTCATCAAAACCAAAACACAACAAACCTTTAAGAGTTGAAGTTGAATGAATGAAAATGTAAATAAATAACGTGTACTACACTACACAGTTAAACAATGAATAATAATATGCTGATGCGCTTGGTTCTATTTCATCGGTAAAAATTATATTCAATTATGGTTTAATCTAGTTGCAGTTTGTATTGCACAGTTCTTATTTTTTCTGATCAGAACATTGGCACTCTATTGTGAGACAAACACGAATCAAATGACGGCAGAACCCGGTGGATTAATATCGTGATTCGTGATAATGAAATGACCTTTTATTAATGTTATAAATAACAGTAAAGTGCAGGCAGTTAATCCAGTGGATGGACATGGACAATGGAGATTAAACATTTATGCCACTAAAAATGTATGTACATACCTACCTATATGTATGAATTGTTGTATATTCCTAAGGAGTGAATAGTGAAGTGGAATACAGAAAATAGATAAAAGGGGCATTAGTACTATAGTAAGAGAGGTAAAGTGACAGTGCATTCCGAGTAAGTTTCTGAGACTACTCTATACTATTCCGCTGTAAGTAAAAAATGAATTGTCAAACAACCGAACATATTTGCAATTTACTGCATAAACCATTCTATAAAAAAGTATATGTATATAATTTATGATGACTATTATACAAAGTTAATTACGACTACATTGACTAACTTTTATTTCATTGTTTATATTAGTTAGTTAATAATGTACAGGGGTAGGGTATAGCGTAGGCGTATGTAAATGACAAACCAGCTTAATTAAAATTGATCTAGGACGATTTTTAAATCTATAACCTCTATCTGTATATAATAATTACGTACTTATGTGCACTTGCGTGTTCGTTGCGTAAAGAGTATATTTAGGCAGTTAAGATTTAAGATAGTATACGGATAAGGATTAATGTTTTATCTGTAATGCAGTGAAAGTTCCTTACATAGCATTTATAGTTAAGATTTTCACAATAGAAAGTAAATACTGAAGTTCCAAGTCTTTACGAATGTCAGCTAAACTTAACTCAGGCACAAAAAGAATTCGCTATTTGTTTAAAAAGAGCTGGAACTGCATAGCTTGCATAAAATATTATTTCTGAAAAGTGAATTGAGTGACACTTTTAACTGGGAAACAATATTGTGACCTCTAACCCTGTATTTAAAGCCCTTAGCCTGCGTAGAGCAAAACTGCTTTTTAAATGTGTTCTTATAATAAGTTGCCAATTTTTACGGCCGAAAGAACATACAATCGGTCTTCTCGGACTGCAAATCCCAATTCTCATTGAAATAGCATGAAAAGAGACGACACGATTTTAGACTTGCTCATAAAAAAACTTGTCAAGGCATCAGTAATATTAAAGAGCGAAGAGAAGCGTTAGATTTTTTAGTATAATTATTGATTGGAAATTCTCTGTATTAGTATAGTTGCATTGTTGCATACAATATTCATAATAATTGGTGCAAAGTAGTTCAAGCAATTGCCATTGAGGATTGTGAAATTGTTTTTGTAAGCAAAATACTGCAGTATTATTTTAAGTACACATTATACGATTGATTTTTTCGTTGGAGGATGATGTGCTGTTGAATGTTGGATATAAAAAGATGTAGAATACATTACTGTTTACGTGTAATCAACAGGCCTGCACAATGTTCAAGTAATATTGACTCTAAACGAAATAACTAAAGATGGAGAAATATATGGACAATAATGGGGTAAGAGTTTTAGTAGTCGATTGACTGTAACTAAATGCGCCTGACTGTAGAACAATAGAGCAAAGGTAATTATTGTTTTCTTTCTGACTGTCATGTTTAGTTTTGCTTTTGTCGGGAAACGTGATTACAGATATGTGGTCATGATGAGACAGCAAAACTTTCATGTTTCTGTTATTATGCTAAAGAACATCTCAGATCTATCAGTATCATTCCATCGTTTTTGTATTGGAATGAAACATTTTTGGAAAGCTACTTATATGTACATATTATCAGTTTTTAACATGTAGTGCACAACTACAACAGTGCGTGCCGTAAGTTAAAAGGTATTTTGAAGCATATTTTTCAGAAGTATTATCATATTACTTACTTCATTTCTTCATTTCATCTATTTGTGTAGCCAACTTTTTCTGAAAGGATGTTCACCACCACCACCACCCCAAAAAACAATCGTACTAATGCACATTGCACTTCCACTCTAAACCCATATCACCCCAGAAAGAGCCCACAATAAAATACGCCATTCAGGCATTTGAATGTGTAATATTTTTGAAATGGCTCCTTTTTGGGAAAAAACTTAGAAAAAAAATCAAGAGTCTGTCTTTTAGCCCTTCTTTCTTTCGGGATTTGGCCAGTAATTAATATGTATACGGTATGTAGCATTTAGCATCATCTCTAACTTAAAACTTTTATGCTAATGTACCGCACCACACCCAAGAAGAGGATGGTTGCGAAATGCGAATTGAAGCTGCATGGGCTAAAGTGCTAATACTAATAGAATGCTGCTAATGCCCATTGCACGAAAAGCGTCGGATTAGCTTAGTTTAATAAAAGAGTAAAACGACTTAATGAATGAGTCATGACTTCCAAAACCACATATATTATTAAAAATTGAAATAATATGTGTCTATTTCTTCAGCTTCATGCTTATAAGATACGATTTTATTTAAATCTCCTGTGTCATGTGTATAATGTAAGAGTTATACAGGTTAGAACAGCAGTGTTGGATTATGGAGTTACTGTAAGCCCTTAAAATATAACCATTGCAGGGTAAACATATTTCGGCAATGAAGTCTGTATCTTTTGGGGAGTACCTTCATAGTCTAAAAAATGTTCTGAAATTCCAAAGGAGCAGTTTAAAAAAATATTGCTGTGTATTAAATCAACTCTTGAAACAGATCCTTCTTCTTATTTAAATGGTCTTGAGTTCATTAGAGTTTCTTGTCTTGGTTTACCTTTCTATTTTCTAATTCCAATTTTTCTTTCTAAAATCAAAAAATGTGTCTAGAAACGATTGTGTGTCTCACCAGGAAATGCAAATTATTTATGTTGGGTGAAAGCGTCGAATTTATCTTCTCAGTATTTATATACCTATGTGAAATCAAGTATCCATTTCATTTCTTTACTCCAAAGGTTTTCTCCTTGGAAAGTAATCTTGTCGTCATTTCTACTTATTTAATTTACACAAGCTTGCCTAGCCAGAATCAGAATAATATGTTTAATGTTGAGTAGTAGATGACGTTGACTAAGTGCTTGAATTAATTTACTACATTATGGTCCGAAAGTACATGCAAACGACAAAATAAATTGCTATTTGGTGTAAAAAAGACTTTCTGTACTGTCAGTTTAATACGTAAATGGGCTTGGCTGGTTTAGGGTTTATACAAAATTTTTATGAATGAACGAAGGAAGGATGACATAAGCTGCGGCTGTAAACAACACTTGAAAAGAATAATAATAATACACATCATAGCTGGAAAGCATGGCCAATTGGTTGTGCATAATTGCATTATGTGAGGTGCGTTGTATGTAGTTGTACTGAGCGTTTTGCATATAAATACACATTCGTTTGCTTATATTCTTGTATCATATTTTGCATATAAATACATATTCGTTTGCTTATATTCTTGTATCATAATATGTATAATATATATTATATACTTTGTGCTAGGCATAAGATGTACATTCAACATTGTAAGCATTAAATACATGTTCTTAGTTTGTGGGTTTATCCTGTATCTATTTGACTTTTTTGCTCTATAAGCTTAATAACGCAATACATGGCAATTTGACATTAAGAAATGAGTTAGACTAAGTTTAAAATCTTAGTTAACGCTGTTATTCACTAGTTATCTAAATCTATGTATGATGGACACATTGATTAAAAGAAATGATGGAAATTGCTTTTTCTGCTTAGTGTTTACTTGTGTAGTGAAATATGACAGTCACACCTAAACCCATATTATTGTTCTTTAAATATTTTATTCTGAATTTGCTGCTGCAGTTATTTTCTACATTTAAAAAACAAAACGACTCAGGAAAAGAAAAGTGTAAAAGTAAATCAAAATGAGTGATATCGATGTGGTGAATTGTGGTGGATGAAACTGGTAGTATTTATTACTATTTTTATTGCAAGAGTTCAAAATTAGTATCTAAATATATGCATTTCGTGTGTTACAAACACTGTCTAGCACTAAATGTTTAGTGTTGCAGTTTTAAGGTAGTAAAGTGTTAAATGAATGAAAGAAATAACTAAGGTCTTGCATAATCGTAATCATTCTTTGAATGACCTAAAGACACTAAAGATTCATCCCTTTCAACCAATTTACACAAGTAAAGAAAAAGACTTGTTTATGTGTAAATATATTGTGGCAATTAAGAATCTGTGTATTTGTATGAGAGTAGATATTTATATGCATTACGTCAATACGTACATATTATTATTTGCAAAAACTAGCTAGTAGGTGAAGCACTAACTTAATAGAGCTAAAAGATTTAATGCTAAATTTTAGGGTTGATTCTGTTTGTCTATGAAAAGGCAGGACGCAGATGTTCAAACTGTTGGTGTGATGTGTCCATATCGTTTCCCAACTATTAATAATGTTTAATGTATTGTAGATATAAATGCTCTTAGTAAGATCATGAGACTGTAAACTGTAGAAATAATGTCAAATAGTAAGCTGGGCTAGAAGAGCTTATAGCAGTGATGTTATGCACTGAAGAAGTAAAAGGTGAAGTTGAAGTGAGGGTGGAGGTAGAACAAGTTTCCCCATAGACTTGCAGATTTTTGCAGTTCTTTATCCTAAGGTTATTTTGCACATTGATGGTAAAGGTAAGTCATGGGATATGCATGAGAATAACTTGATAACTTGACTCTTTGATAAACTGATCTGTTGCATGCGGTAACAATAAAGTGCTAAGTGTTGGTTTGGTCTCCGTTGTCACAGACGTGCCCAACTAATAGTAAGTTTGTTAGCTAGTTTGAATGTACGTTTTTGTTATGTTTGTATTTTATCGTTTTGGTCAATGCTTGTCTTGTGCTCTTGGGTGCGGTAAGATCATTTGAATATCAGGTTATACATCATTCATTTGTGGCATCTATTTAGGTGTGCACCGGAAACTAACTAGTGTAAATTAGGTCTTTTGCTCGTAGCGACGGATTTTATTGCGCTCATATGTTACATATGGAAGGAAATGATAATTTAGGAGGATTAATGTCAGTTGTTAACTTGAAATAATAACGCTGACTGATTTCTTTGCAGGCAAACCTATTTTCCTGAATACTGCCACTGACCAGTTCAACAGTCTGTCCTATCCAACAACGAAATCGTATTTTTCATGCTCTTAATGGTTTTAATTACCTATTTCTCCTGTTGACTTAAACCTACACTTAAAGGTAAGCAAAAAGACTAATTTTAACACTCACTTCACTTGGTTAACTTATACTTAACTGCTTATCTAAATGTACCAAGCAGAAGTAACTGCTACGAAAATGTTTATGATCAATTCAATGACTGCTCTTCAAAACTCTTCTGTTATCTGTTTAGCTGAAAATAGGGCAGCCAGGGCAGCCACCAACAGTTTTGAATTAATGTCATATTGGCATTACTTTTAGCACCTAGGTATATTTATTATTTGGAATCTATTTAGTAGAGGTTTTTTGCTAATGAATGACAAATGCCGTGCTTTCACTTGAAATCCTTAAGCAAAGCGAGAGAATACAATAATATGTATTTTTCCGTTCTAATTTTTCATAATCGCGTACCAAAATTGGTTCACAATTTACAGCTGTAGTACTTACATTATACTTACAAATGATTCTATTATAGATTCTTCGGTACATAATTATACGCTGCAGATTCTACAACCTCCTACCATAATAATGTATTTCCGATTCTAAATGAAAACCCCATTAACCTTTATTTGTACTGCAATGAACTTGAATCTGAATTTCTTTGCAAATTAAATTCCTTGCTTGTAATCGTAATCACTGTGCACAAAACTGATCCAAAGGATTCTAAACTGGCTTTCTGTAGTTAGTTGGTAATTTAGATTAGATAATTCCATTATATGCCTATTACTTTAAATATTATGGCTTACCACGAGAGTATGAATGAGGCATACAGCACTTAAGCATAAAAAGTCAACATAATAATTATGATAGCTATATAAATAATTGAGTCGGAAATAGTCATAAAATTCGTTATCTACTACAGAACGTGTGTATGTGGTTAATTAGTAAAACATCTCAATTAGTATTTTAGTAGATATCATGTGGGTAAGTAGAATTCGCACGATAAAATTAATGAAATATAACTGAAACTGGATATTCCGTAATTCTGGCTAGCATTTCCGGTTGACTGTCGGTCTGTTTCATTCACTGCTTCGTATACGGTGTGGAAGTTAAGTTCATTTCGAATACACTACAGAAGAATGTTGATTCTGCTGATATAACTGAAACAAGGAAGGTACTAGAAGGACTATTTAAGGACACGACACTACTTATGAGTGTTTTCTCTCGTATGCTACAGTATGATATGACGGCTTGGCTTTCATTGTAAGGCTAGCTTCCGTTCATATGTGCATTTTTAAGATGAACCAGATAAGTCAGTCTATAGATCTCGTGTGTTAACAAAAGGTACAGGGAATATTGTTATTCTAATTTTTTATAATTGCCATCCAGCTCTGTGTGGTCTCTCAGGTCTCCTTGTGTACTTACATTAAATATATTCAGATAGTATTTATTTATAACTGCACTTACAATACTTCTTTTGGCTTTGGCTCTGTTCTCTTTTATTATGCCTTTAATCCTGTAAGTTTGCAGCTTGTGTAGCACTAGCTTTAGCACTGTGTATTATACTCTTTTTATTCTGACTACTGAATTAAATACAGGATAGTCAGGATAATTCGATCAGGTAACCCACTTTTGCTTGATTGACATATTATTATTATTATATACATAATAGTAGTTGCATATACACATGGCTTCCCATCCCATAGGCAAATAGGAGCTGGTTAATGCAGTTTTATCAGTTATATTATAGTTGTGTTATGTACAACGTTAAATATTACTTTTTATGTCATCTATTACTTTTACTTAGCGTCAGTTTTTTAAACTTCAAGACATTATGCTGGCAAATCAAGTATTCAAGAATAAAATTAAAAAATATGTATTTTTAACGTTGATATGCTTAATGTTCTACATAAAAGTGTCTAGGCAGGTAAGTAAACCTTTAACTTCTAACATTTTGGTTGGTATTGATGGTAACATTATGTATTGATTTTAGATATAACGGTGGCTTGCATTATACATTTAATTAATTACTTAGCTAATGCTACTAATGCATGTCTGATGGTGAACCCAATCTGACTACTACGTACTTTAATGCACAACCATTTATTATGATATGATGTAGTGACTGTAGTAGTGTAAGTAGCTAATAGTTTACAAGATGATGTTTGTAATAGTAGCAGCCTAAAAAAGAAAGGATCTATTTTACTGCCACTTTAGAGCATATGGACTGTAATGACTAGATAGATATAGGTTACATGGTTGGGTGTGTGTAAGTATTAGTGTCATGTAGGTATATTTACATGTTAAATTTTCTGAAATCTGAATCTGGGGAGATAAGAAGATAGATGAAGCTATGCAA
Source organism: Tomocerus nigrus (assembly GCA_019776505.1). NCBI lineage: Eukaryota > Metazoa > Arthropoda > Collembola > Entomobryomorpha > Tomoceridae > Tomocerus > Tomocerus nigrus. The sequence continues at coordinate 25,030 of JABASI010000471.1, read as the reverse complement.
GTACCCATTGCTACTATCTTCATCTATCTTTCCCCTTATGTGATAGGGAGTAGTACTCGTAGTGAGTGTATGTAAGTAATATTTTGTATCTGAAGTGCTGAATTGACTATAAGTCTACAATATGTACGTAGTGACATGGATATAATGTCCTTACTCCTTGCTCCGCAGTCTCCACTCTCCAGTTGAGTTAAAACGTTCATTTAAAGTTAGAACACTAATATACACATAGGTATTATATATACTAAGGTGTAATACACATGACTTTTTAAAAAAGATTGATATAAGCTGAGTATTATTGTATTCAGCGTGTGTGTTATGTGTAAATGTGTAAGGAAGGATGCTCATCTGAAGGAAATTTATTTTTGTTATTGGTTCGTGTATCTTCTATGATGCGTGTGTTTTGCTCCGTTTTAGCTATGTGTGGGGTGCTTTTCTTGGATCAGTAATGATTAGTTTGAGCTACTGACTGACTCGGTGAGTGTGCCCATCTTTATCTTTAATAGCTACCTCTTAAAATCTGAAATGGGGAAGGCAATGTGCCATGCACTGTGCAACGCTTACTTAGGCTACGCATGAGCTTTCATAGGGAATCACCGACCGACTCAGGTCGGGTCGAGTCACTTTACTCTTTTAGCTCACTATCTAACGATTAGATTTGAGGATAATTATCCCGATTTTCAATTGTAGTCGGATTTAGCTCTTGAGCTATTGTTTAGAAGAGCAGGTGGTATCCGTCCGTCGACTCGACTTACATTTTCCTTCATTGACTAATGCATGCTTTGGTGTAGATAAGATGGAAAGTCTTCAAAGAAAAAGAAACAGCTTGAATTTTATTCACTTGTTTCAAATAAATAGAATGAAAACAGAAACAATAAGATAGAAATGACGGTGCACTGCACTGTTTTGTGTTGTGTACAACTATTAAAAGTATATAAAAAGTGAGTAGAAGGTAGAACGGTTTGAAAGCATGCTATACATAAAAATACTGAAGTAAAACAACTTATTCTTAGTTCTGTAAAATATAATTGTAGTAGGTTTGTTATTTTACCCCAAATCTAATACGGCTATTTTGAGGGAAAACTAATATGTCGGCTTTTCATCTAATTTCTTCTTTCCCTTGCATCCCTACATTTTTTTTGCTTTTGTTCAGTTCTACCAAGTTATATGTAAGACTTCTCTCAGTGATTATTGTAGTACCTACCCAGTACCCTTCTGTTACATCGGGTCGCTTCCGATTTTTTTACAATTTCTAAAGTTAGATTTGATAACATGACATGACTTTCAAATGAAAGCACAAAGGACCACTACTGCCCATTAATTTTAGTTTCACTCGTACACATGCTTGCTTGTAAAGTTGTGTTATGCTTACAGATTATAATAAACAACCGAAAGACAAAGCTAAAATAATAGACCCTAGAAATAGCGTTAGGAGAGGTTGAGGGCCATTTATTTTGCGCTCCCGGCTTGTGTCGTTGCTTCATCACTATCACTTTTCTACATACTCTCCAAGTTTATATGTATACAATGGCCATCAATTACTATTTATGTACAGTACATGTACTATATCTGTATATGTAATTACGTTTCTAAACCAGCGCTGACAATAAGTTCCCTATAAGTAAACGCATCTTGCTACAATTGTCGTCAAATTAGTTAGTATTACCAGTTTAGTTTCAGAATGGTATAAAAGCAGTGTGTACAATTGTACATGCTAATCTAATACTAGAATACAGTAATGAATAATATTGTTCTAATTTGTAATTTGGGAAAAAATAAGAAATGTCTTTAGTCTATTTTTTCCAGTCCGTTTTTCTCATTAGTCTTTTCCGCTTTGTCCATTGATTGGTTAAATATCAATGCACATTAAATTTAATGTGAATATAATAATGTATATAATAATATTATATTATCTATTTTATAGAAACGATACTTAATCATTTGCAACTATTTACTTGTAGAGGAATAATTTGAACGCCAAGCTCTGTTTCAGGGTGGCTATGTTTTTCTCTATAGGTACTTAAATTAAGATAAAGATTACGTTTACAGCGTAATTAGCGTAAGTATTAATAAATGCTGAGGGAGTTGGGTATCTAGCATCTATATCTTTATCGTAATATGTTGTACTGTCTACAAATGATACACATGCAACAAATTGTATGCCGTGAATCCGTATCGTTAGGTTATCTGTTTAGGAGATCAAGGATTTACTTTTCGTTTCACCTTGATGTGTAATTCTAGAATATAAAAAGAATTACAAATGATGGGGGTGCGGTGAAGTTAATTAACTGATGATGGTGAGTTAGAAATAGGTACTAAAGTATATTATGTATAGTAAATAGATTCTAATTTTAACTAATACTTTGTAAACAATCCAATACTTCATCATTTATTTATGTATTAAAGTCATTCATATACAGATATGATATTATGGTCATGTCAATTGGGATGAATTAGAATACCCACGCCACGGTGGAATTATATGGTGTGTAATGTAAGAATGAATCAGTTACTTGTGTAAAGTGCTATTATTATGCTTCAATATCGCATTGCACTTTCGTGGGTAAAATCTAACTTTCATGCTCTGTATGATAGAAAAGGTAAACATGGTTAAACAGTTTTCCATCGAAAAGATGCATTATTGACGTACTTGTGGTAATATTATATCCTATTTTTTTCTGGAATGGAATTTTGTGCGCAAATCAGTGTAATTAATATTATAGTTTAGTTTTTGCTGTTATATTCAGCAGAATACTTTATCTGAAGATGACGGTAGTTGCAATGAAGAGTAGTACGATTACTAAACTGGAATTTGGAATCTAAGCATCGAATTAGAGGTAGAATAAATAAGAGCTTAACTATAAAGGTTTATTAGAGTCAAAGATTCTAAGTTCTATAGTCTCCTGCAAATATTTGACTTGAAGTAATTCTGGTTCTCTGCTGGACTCAAAAGCAAACCTAATTTTGCTTAGTAAGTTGCAACTCAATGCTAGTTGGTTGGGTTTTCTTCCTTTTTAAAGATAGTATTTTGCATAGTCACATCACAGTAAAACAGCAATGTAAATATAAGAATCAATTGCACTGCATGCTGGATAGTGATAATGCAGTGATGCAAGTATAGGTATTCGTATGAAGGAATGCATATGTAATCCGATTGAAAATAAAGTAGTTTAGCTAACTATGTCTCTAGTCATGTATTTCATTGTCAGATTTTATTGTAGTCCAAAGTCTATAGCATAGAAGCAAGAGTGGATAGGATGTCGAGTTGTTTTTGCCGTAATTATTCCAGACAATCAAAAAGTTGACTGAAAGTGATGTGAGTGCCTGTTCCCATCTTTATTCTGATATTTTATGCAATCAGTAGATATATGTATTACTTTTGCTCAGCTATTACTATCAGATTATAAAAGTTGGAATGATCAATAAAATCGTTTTTCAACGCACAATTTACTGTCTTTCTCTTCCCATTTCTTTCACCTATTGTATTACATATTCCACTACGTATATGTAATATGTATTCCAAATATTCCCTTTGAGTAACAGCTGTATCACATTATTATTATTCCTCTCTAGGTAGTGTAGGTAGGTATTAGTAGGTATGTTAGACTGTTAGACTTAAATTGTAAATCTGAGTGGCTATACATTAAAGTTTAAAAAATCTACGTCTTCTCACTTCATCTCAACAATTAATAAAATATTTTATAGTGATCTTACGCAGACACGCAGTAAATACCAGCAAAAAGATTCAAGCTAAAATGTTTTAAAATATAAACTGAAATGAAAAATAACGTGTGTATTGTTTTTGGTGTAATTCTCAAAAGGAAGAAGTTGATGCCAGTTCGATAAATCAATTGGAAATGGGATAGAGATTTCTGAAGTTTCATGATTCATCCAAAAATCAACGAGCTATATTATGTGTAGCGCATAATTCTTATTTGCAAATGCTATTTTTAGTGTCACCTTGTCAAACTTGTAATCGTGTTCTTCATATTTAAAAAGCCTATCCATCCATCATGTATGTGTTTCGTTTCAGAATATCGGGAAACACCTTTACCCCCTTTGCTACTTAATCGTTGTAAGCTGACAGAACGACGATAAAACGCACAGATACGAATTTCAGAACGAATTTATTTGCTATACGAATTATAGCTTTACTTCCAATATAGTATTTTAACAACCTAGAAAGACTGGACTGGGTACTACGTGCCATTAATAATAGAGAGCACTAAAATAATAACTTATACCAATACATACATCAACTATTACCGATATACATAAGTGATACAACCAGTTGAGCATTGAATGTTTCTCTTTTTAAATGTTCACATGAAATTCAGTTCCAGCCTAAGAAAGTTAAGTCATATGAAATGCTATGTAATGGTCATCTACTACTACTCTACTACTAGCACACGTAATATTAGTATAAGTATTTTTACGATATTTTCTAGTGTAAACTGTAAAGCACACTGGATTTTGTTTAGGTCACCCCTACTCTACTACTGCACAGCTCCAGCTCCAATATGTATTAACGCATTCTATCAAACATGGCTCGACACATATTGGGCAAGCAAAATGGTTGTATTGTATGAGTAGTAGGTATGTAAAACGTTTGTTTCTGGTACAGGGCGAAAATAAAAATGTTACCAAGCGCAAATACACTGAAATACACATGAACATGTAGTACAAAACAACAAACTACAAATATATTTAGCTGACCGATGAAATTTAATTTGCAAACATTTATTTTGCGTTTTACTTCAAAGTGTGTATTATAGTATTATTCATTGATTCTCGTTGTCTCCCCTCCTGTCATAGAGCTGACTATCTAATGTTAGTCTGTGGCAGTAAATAAATTTATACGTATTTATAGTAATAGTAACTTTAAAAAATAAAGTAACTTAAAATGTTTAAAAGTTAACAAGCAAATGAACTTCTGAATGGCCCTATACACCAGTGACAGAGAAACACATTGTATTATTCACTTTCCATGGAACAGCATGCCGTTGCCATAAGTTGTGTGTAGGGGTTGTGTCTTGTGTATGTATTGCATATAGCAATGCATAGGTTTAAGTTTAGTAAAGGTATCTGGTCTTGTTTTTGTGCCTGGTGTTGGTTTACTTTATTACTCTGTGTAGGTTAGCGTAGTTTGGTTTAGAGTCGAGAAAGACGAATACACTTGCCTGCAGCTTGAGCTTGAGCTCACAGTTGAGTTCAATCCGTCTAACTCGCAACACCATTTTACATTTGTTCTCTGTTGTTCTGTTAGTTATACAGAGATTATTAGAAAAGCAGTTGAGAGGAAAGAAGGGTACCTTCTTTTGGGTTTAATCTTCTCCCTGACTGGATTTGATTGTAAAGTTCTGGAGTACCCACTACTACTCACTTCACAAGTTTGTTGTCTATATAGTAGGAGCATATTATTGTTCTTCTGTTCGCTGTCTGCCTCAGTTATTAGAGTTGTGTTAAGTGCGTCAGAGGAACAGAAGGTACTTGCTATATTGATAGTTGGGAGTTGGGAGTCTGATACTTTGAAGGTGAACTTTGAAAAGTGAGTAAAATCAAATGAAGTCTAAGTGAGGCTTGTTGAGTTTTCTTTCGGCTTCATCGTTAGTCACTTCCACTAAAATAAAGAGTGTGGCACTTCATATATCTGAAGCTCATTGTATGGGCGTAACTTGGAGTTTTAAGTGGAAAATGATTTTTCATGAAAAACTGAGTCTCAGGGAACGGTAACAACACATTCAGATGAATGGTCCGTCAGATCTCTCTCTCTCTCTCTGCCCAGTGGTATGCTATTCAAGTTCATGAATCTCATTCTCATGTTGTTGTGTGCACGGGAGATGTCTGAAGTTCTGTTGTAACAATCAATCTAGTTGATATTTGATGGCGTTGAGTAAAATTACCCGTCTTGAGATGTTAGTGTGAAGGTTTTATTGTGTGAAAGATGGGCTTTCTCCCTCCGTTTCTCATTGTGAACTGTGATTTAAGGGTACGCTTGCAACGTTGCAAGTAATAGTGTGTCTCTATAACGTCTACATGCATATGCCGACTCAACTTTAATTTACAGATACATATTAGGTAATGTTTGTACTTTTTTCAACTATCTCACTCTCTGTCTACCATATATAAAATATAATGTTTACTATTCACACTATTCATCATACCAGAGATATATAGGATACACATAAAAGGCACTAAATGAAAATCGTACGCAATTTACAACAGATGTATGTATATTTAATGGTTGTGTAAAGTGTAGACCTACATAATAATATGATAAAAGTGTAGTTTTGTAGGTAAGTATGCACTCCGATACTGGTTAGTACACAATTCAAAGTATATGGTGCATATAGGTAGGTACATATTATTTAAACATCCTAAAACGTAGTATATGTATATATGTATGTTAGTGTGTGTAGTATTTACTTGTATGTCAGTATGTGTGAGCAATGAAGCCCGCAAGACAAGACAAAGGATATTATAACACCGATTGTAGTCCTACCCACTCATTTACGTTTTTGTGCTTTTTCTTGAGTTAAATTACCTGCTTCGGTACATATGGTCTGGTCTGGTGCATTGCGTTGTTGTGTTACGTTGTGGTGGTTTGATTACTTAACGTAGAGTGCTCCAAGCTTTCCTCTCAAAAGCCATGAAATGCAAGTGCTGGCAATTCAACCTTTTTACACGTCTCGTATAAAATATAACGCTTTCAGTAAGACTTGTGTGTTAAGTCAAAATCACTCTAATTTGGCGACTCAGCAGATGGGAATTTTTTATCGGATCTCTTGTGTTAGATTCACTGATTCACCTCTTCTCTCCTCCTGTTTACTTCTCTATAGTCTGGCAACTGCTATTAAATGAGATCAGATGCTTCAAACTAAGAATTCCTATACTCTGGCATCCATCCTCCTCTCTTACACGATGTTAACATGCATTTTACTCACTATTCTCAAATTGTGTTTGTTATCATAGTAGTAGTTTCTTAGAGTTTAGAGATTTAGAATGATGTTGCAAGTATAGAGATAAGTAGATACAAGTTGTAGGAGTGAATGTACATGAAACTATGCGGTTGGTAGTAGCAATCAATAATGATATAGTAAACCCAAGTAGCTATTTACTTAAGTAAGGATCAAACAGGGGTTGCGTAGTTATCCGGTGTGAAAATACTCGGCAAGTATTAATCATTAGTGAAAAATGGTTCTTCGGTGTAGACGAAAAATATAACAAAAGCTCTAGCTGTGGTGACACAAATGTACAGGCTAACATTCTTAGAGTAATTTCATCCCATCGTGCTTTTGAATGGCAGGGAATAATTACGGAGGATATTAGTGTTCGGCAGACTGAAGAATTCCTTTGGTTTTACTAAGATGATAAATGGCGAACAATAGGTTAGGATATAAAACAAGGGATTAAAAGTAAGAGATAAATATACAATTTGGATTATGTCGCTGTACTGTAAGTAAATCCTCCGCATTGATTAAAATCCATTAAAAAGATGTATTAGTTGTTAAGGGGAGATAGACGGATAAAGTAGACTGACTGATTATTGTTGTTATTCTGTGGTGAAGTTTGTTGGAATGTTTTCCTACATCCATTACCTACATTCCGAAGAGTATTCTAAACATTTGTTGTAATCTAATGCAATGTAAGTAGTCGTCAAAGGATATAAAGAAGGTGCATTGCTGCATGCAAACAGGAGCACAGAGGACGTCAAAGAAAGAAAAGGAGATGAAGAATAAATAGAAATGAAGGTTGGCTGGTGAGACTTGTTACTGGTTCTCTTCTATGTATTTCTCGCTTTAGTTTGTCTTCTTTCCTTCTACTACTATACTGCATTTAACTAGGGATACATATACAAATAATCTTCTTCTTCTCTATGTCCTATAGCGTGTATAATCCTCGGATAATAGCCAAATTGGGTTTCAACTTTATGCTACCAGCATTATACATTTATACGTACTTACATTATATATTTGTCGTGACCTCAGGAAAGTTTCTATTACAGTTACACTGTATAGGTGAGGCGTGAGGGAGGATTATAAGCGCGACACTCTAACTAAAATCTTCTAATGTAAACCAAACAAAATTCTATGTTATTTGTACACATAAAATATACACATGATAATATGTTGCATTCCTCTATAGATTTAGGTAGCTAAGTGTAAATATGCAAAAGAGTCTTCTATGATACAGATGTGTTGGTTTAGTTTGAAAATTTAACACAACTGTTATAGAAAATGCCTAAGTGTTATAAGTACAAGTGATGTATTAGTAAGAGGAAGAAATGTATTCATATAATACATGTATAGATGGATATGTAACATAAAACGTTCTTTTTAGTATTTAAGTAAGTAGAAGTTCTTAATCTCTTTGTCAGCTTATTTTAAGGCTGTGTGAGTCTGTAAGGTTAACGGGTAGCATAATATAGGGAACACTTCATACAGATCTCCTTTGCCGATTGGACTCTTATAATATGACTAAGACTTATACTGTACGTCAAAAAAGGTTATAATAATAATAAGAGTACGGTTGGAAGGCTACATTTACAATTACAATTCACGCAATAGAAGGATAGGTACTCCTGTTTATGACATGCAATTGTGCAATGGAACAATAATCTTTCAAGAGTGTGAAATGATTCGACACTTTCTGGGTTGATTTTCTTTTTCAGTGGGCTCATGTTGACTTTTTCTCACACATTCCCACATATAAATTTCCAACTTTGGCTACTAGAGAGAACAGTTTAAAACATATGGACAGATTACAGATAAATACAGAGATACTACTGGATGCTTCCTATTGAAAAATGATAATGCTTCGAGTTAAATGTATTTATGTGCATGTAGTAAAGTATCTGTAAGTATGTAATATCATATTATTTGGTTTAAAATGCGCAGAGGCATTTGCAGCACAGCCGTTGATAGGTACGGCATATTATCTTCTCTCTCGTTGTCAGTTCTCTCTCTCTGTCATCTCATCATAAGATGTGAATAGAAGGGTACACACCTATGTTGCACAAAGAAAGAAATTTTAGGAGTCATATTGACATCAGTAGTAGCTCCCTTTAACATTACATCAAAGAAATTTGTTTTATAATGGAAGAACAGAAAGAAATCCACTTGACTTGACTTTCTGTCTTGCAACTTAGAATCTTTTAACTTCTTTCCTCCTTCATTTGATAGACTTTAAGACTTTAAGATGTCAGCTTTTTACGTGATTTTCATTCATTGAATGAAATACTTTATTATTCTCAGGCTCAGGCTTCACTCTCTATCACACTCTTAAAACTCTTCTCTTCTAGTCCATCAAGTGCTCAAGATAATATTTCTTCTCGGATGCCCTTCTTACAAGGATTAATATATGGAGATTCCAGATTTTACATGCAATGGACTATTGTATGAAAATATGAATTGGAATGTAGTCAACTGAATGCACAAAAGACGAATGACCGGATGAATGAGAAAAGAAATATTCCATTAGGAATAAATATTAGTTGTGATAATACGATAAACACAAGTTCACACGTACAAAGTACAAAGCTCACTTTGAGAATTTGGAATTCTTTCCACGATACAATAAAATGTTGGTTTATTATTATTCATCTGGCCTATTGATGGTTTCACCTGATATGTGCACACACTCTATAGTGTGCAATGCAAGGTGTGTGTGTCTATATATTACGTGTCTATTAAGTTTGAAAAGTGTCTGGCATTACGTGAAATGGAAAAGGTAGCATTAGAGGCGACAGGTAGTAGCTTTAAACTTTGAATTTTAAGTTACATCTCATAATTATTGGAAGTTTGATAGGAATAGTAGCACCTACCAACCTACATATTTCATAGAACTTGGGAGTTTAAACTTAATAGAGTGCGTGATAGGATTTAGCTGTACTTAACAGTGACTGGAATCTACCTAAGTGGAAACAGCAAACTAACATTTCTGCTGTCAAATTATATTGTGTTGTCTGTAGAAAGTTGTACAATTTACACCTATAGTGTTCCCGGTTGTTAAATATATATAAATAATCATTTTGAAATGTCGGTAGTGGTTAGGGAAAAAATCAACAAGATTGTATCTTTCCCCACCCTTTGTCTGTTTATATTTTATGTCAATAAATTGATACAGTTTCAGTTTGAATTTGACTGGTTAGGGCCAGGGGTAGCACGATAACAAACTGGTCTCTCTCTCTCTCTCTAATACTCACCAGACTCACCACACCACAGTTCCTAAATGCTACAGTTCAGGTGCGATGGTGTGAATGAGTGGTTGGAAAATGAGAAAGAAGTCCTTAAGTAAATGTTTGCTTTGCGACATGAACTAGTCAACATTCGATCTTCCTCAAGTGAGACTATTCTGATTTCTGGATTGGTACTCAAAGCTATATTTTCAAAAGTAGTGTTTGTTTTATGATACGGATAGTACAGAGGTACTAGTGTGTTTAAATGTTTGTATTATGCAGTTGTAAGTACATGTTCCATCAGATGTGGAGCTTGAATGCTATCACTAGCAGCAGCTGTAGAATGATGTGACGATTTAAATCAATGATAATAGATTTTTAGAAGGAATATTATGTAAAGATGGATAGGTAGCTAGAGGTTTGTACATAAGATTTATATTTTCTATAAAAGAAATCATGTAATTTTTTTGTACCATTCATTCTCCATCCTCACCTGGCTTTGTTTAAACTCTAAATAATGCTTAAAGTTACCTAACGACTACCTGTACCTAGTTTATATTTTATATTATACTTAGACTACCCTGCCTGTTAGTAGTTGTCGGAAACGTGCTTGTGAGTACCCTGCAATTACGATGACTCCAATACACAACAGACAAAGGTACAACTAGACGTTTTAGAAAAATCCTCTGTTTTTCGTGGTCTTTTGTTATCAACAGTTTTGCCGATGTCGATTATGTTTAACATTGTTGTGTTGTGCGACGCTCGAATGCAGGTTATGTATACCTGGCATTTTCTACACTTACCTAAATCACAATTGTTTTCATTTGTGATTCCAGTTGGAAGAGCTTCGGAGGGATGTATCAATCGGTTTCTCTTTTATACCTATTTTGTAATCAATATTATGCTTTCACAATAAAAATGGATAGTTAAGTATTAAGTACCTATATTATGTGGTTATGAACATGGTACATCATCTAAAGAAATGCTAAACATGTAAGTGCACTCACGCTATTTACTTACTATTAGAATAGGCAAGGTAGAAGTATGCTTTGGGCTTTTTCCTTTGTAGGTACCTTTACAGAATTCACGACTTTCTCATGCACTCAATGCTTAAGGCTTTTGACTTATAGTTAATATTTGCATAATTAACCCATTCATAATGATGAAAATCATCTCATCTTTTGTGCTAAATACTCAATTACCTAGATAATTATTTGTTTGTTATTTACTCTCTTATTAAATGCATTTTAGGCACAATCACTACAAAGTAGCGCTACACAATTATCTCTTAAAGTTAATTATACATTCCAAACGTTTCTACTAACTATATACTAAGCAAATAATATTTTTACTGATATTTCTTTTTGTATAATGATATAGATAGTGGCCTAATGGGAGGATGAATTATATTATGTACCACCTGGATAACAATGCCAAAACACATACTTCATCAAATCTGCGGTCGATAAAATAATTGCTTGTGTTGAGATAAGCTCAACATTTTCAGCACTTGTAGTAAATCACCTTCACCTAACCATTGTAAAGTAGATTTGTAGTCTTGTAGTTTACGCAGTGGTTTGCAGATTATTTTGCTTGCATTATGCATACTTCTGGAATCCAATAAAAACTGTGGAATTTTTTGGAAAATAGTTGTGGAAATGTCTTTGAAAAATGTAGACCGCAAAATTATTTCAAATAAAAATAAATTTTAGTACAATAAGAATAACAGTGAAAGAATTTTTATCAGATCTTAACTGGAGGAACCCTTTAATTTTTTGTATTTTTCATGTTGGTAGCCAATCACTGTTGTACAGGCAGTTGGCAGTAAGTGGTATTATAAGAGGCTAAGTAATCACATATATATGTATTTTATTTCTTGTCGTGACGAAGAAATTGTATGTTGTTGTCTCGCTTTGGGTTTTAGCGAAGATATTTACTCCTGCTCCATTCTCAATTAAAGCCTTTTCATTTTCCTATAACAATGTTAACTTGCTGAAGACCTACTGAATGGGTCCAGCCCGAGAGTCATTTAAGTTAATGAAACTCTTTCGTTGAAAGCTGATTGCTTCAAGAGTCTAATATGCAAATGTAACGTTCTTCTGTCTGTATTTTGTAATGAAAATTCGTTAATGAAAAAGCTGTTAAAATAATAATCTTTAAGACAAGGATTTCTACCTGCATAAGGTGGATCTTACATTATTAATAGGGAGGGATATTTTGTACTGTTGAATTTACAGCCAAATGGACTGCATATCATTTCAAATTGCTCTGTCTACTTACGTTCCTTCAAAAGGCTGCCAATAATTGTTGCAATTTTCTGCCCTTAGTTTATCTTGGCATAAAAATTGCACCTTCAACATGTCTAACAAGAACAAAACCTATTAAATTTCACAATTATAAGTTCATCTCCCATACAATTACAGGTCAGTGGAATTTTGTAGTAAGCCTGGCTCTGTCAAATATAGTATACCAAGAAATAAATTATCCCCTGTTTGTGTGCGTTCTGTTGGGTTAAATTGTCTACATATAATTCGTTTGCTGCGCTTTGTTAAGATTTTTGCAGAAAACAAAGGTCAGATACGTGTTAGTCATTAGATATCTACGTATGGATATTACCGCGGCCATGATTACAAGAAATAATTTTACATTTAATAACTGTTTTTTCTTGGTAAATGCATTTCAGCATTCTTTCTGTTGTAGTATGCAGTGTGCCAGTAGAATTTGGCTAAAATATACATTCCCTGGTTTTCTACAAAGAAAACTGAATTGTTGTTTGTGCGTAGGAAACGCAACAACAATGAAAATGTGTACTTAGTATATGGCATACTTATGTTATTTGTGTCTTCTGTCATGTTATAAAATATTTATAGTTCGAATGTCCCAAATATGTTTGAGTATAATCAAGGAAAAAATAAGAACTTTTTAGTGTAATTGTTTTCGGAAGGGGAAAATTCATTCGTCACAATCACTATACTTTCTATAACGTGTATGTATGGTGGATTAGGGATGCTGTTTTATTGAGTAATTATTTCGAATAAGTGTTCATCCGTATTTAATACCTTATATGTGCATATGGGTTTGACAAAGTTTTCTTTCTTGCAAAGACAATAGTATGCAGGCAGTTTCTATCGCTTTCGGATTTGTCTTTTTCATAAAGCGTTTGAACGCCTTATAAATAACGGGCTAGTTAAAATCCCAAAATGATAATGCACTCTTCTCCTTCCCACCTTCTCTATGTTTTGTTTTTTGAGTATGTGTCTAGGATGTTATCCTGCCATTTGTCTCTTGAAGTACTTTAATGAAATGTGCAGTTGCTGTTAAAATGTGAGAATTTATATGTTTACTGCAGAGTGAACGTGAGCCCTGAGCATATTATCATTTCCCACTAAGAAACGTCTGTCTCACCAAGCTCGTCAACGAAACGATCCTCTTTAAAACAACTTTAAAAATTGTGTAGTATTTACCTCTATTATAGCTGAAGTGACTTAAGATAATATCTAGTTATAATAAATGTTATTGTGATTGAAATGCATAATGCAATACGTAGTGAGGTATGTAGAAAATGCTATTAGCATTTGCATGGCTATACGGCTACAAGTGTATGAGCATCGAAGCATGAGATCTTTGAAATCCTTATTTTAATGCGGTAATCGTAGTCAACAGAATTTAGACTCGAGGGCATGTTGCCTATTTTTTGTATCTCTCTCTACTCATTTGCTTTCCAGTTGTTCGGACAGACCAGTGGCCAGTCTCAGTCATCATCAGAGACAGAGTTTGGAAGGATAATATAAAATATGAGGTAAATATATTAGTATAGCTAATATAGAAGAGTCAGAGTCAGACTGTGGGATTTAATTCATACATTTAGGAGTCACTCTTGTTCGGTGCAGAAGAGAAGAGGAGAAGACGGAGACTGTGACTGGAGAATGTAGAGATGCTATCTGTAATTTGTTAAATGTATGTTCTGTAGCACAGTGAGTTAGTATCTATCTAAGGATAAGTTGCACAAATGCATACAACACTACCTAATGCAATTTATTAAACACGAATTTGTGCGGCGAGTGCAAAAGCATTTTGTAACACATCACCGTTCAGGTTTAAAGTGATCCCATTTTTGATTTATAGTTATGGACAGTCAAATCTGGTTATAAATTTGTTCAACATGAGCTTCTTCTGCCTCTGCTATGTATAACAGTCGCTATACTTACATGCAAGACAATATTATTTTAGAATTATCCCTATGCTTAGCTTTAGACTTCCTTTACTACTATATGTCAGAATTTTGTAGATGTAGAGGTAGGAAAAAAAATTGCTTTGTTTATCTCACTACTGAACTATCATTTATATGAGTGATTGGGCTAGGTACTCATTTCCAATGGCATGGCTATAATCATTTATAGTTATTCAGCTGCAATCTGTATTGAAGAGAACAAATATTATCTTCAAGATCAAGAAATATAGCCGTAGAAGTGAGGTAGTGCTTGTATTTATGTAAATATTATATTACTATGTATGTACAACACTGCTGTGATTGTTAAGCTAAAGGTGAAAAATTATTGCTTTTAGTGAGTGGGATCTTATAGGTTTAAAAATCTATAAACTCTATGAATTATAGTGCCAAGAGTCAGTTTATCAAAGGATTTCTTTTGAATTCTCGCAACTTTATTGTATCTTACACTGTTAAATATGTATGAACTAGAGGATATTTCACTTTTTATGAGTACGTAAAATTTTAATATGCACTGGTGCATACGTTCGTGGAAAAGGCGATAAAATCTTATGCTTTCTTAAATAACGATGTATTTTTATGGTATAGAAAAACAATTAAAGCGCAATGCGCAGCAATGCAAATGCGCAGATAATATGTAGTACTATTATTGTCTTTGAAAAAGTATAATATTTGTCTTGTAGATACTATATAAATACATAAATATGATGAAGAATTAATTTGTGTCAATTTTTTGTTTGTTTGCAGGAGCTATTCTAAAGAATGCAGATGAGATGCTGATGTTTTATTGTCTCCAGTATTGTTTGTCTTGATTGTCATCATCGGGAGCTTTGCGTCGGCACACAATAGTCTACTCCGTCCGTTCCTTTTGGCTGCTTCACCATTATCATCAGCTCTGAACTCCAACATTTACATCCCATCAATGATGATGAATTGCTTTTGGAAGTTTAGCAGTCAGCAACAACATTCCGTCCAACAAATGACATCCCTGTGGCTGCTAAGGATTTTGATCATCATAAGTCTTTCGTCGCTTACGTCTTCGGGTAAGAAAAAGTCTAGCATTTCCATTTTCCTTTTCTCCCTCTTGCCTCGACTCCCTCAACAATACTTTTAAAAGTTATAAAAAGGATCAGTCAACCAAGACTATTGCTAAGTAGTAAAGTAGTAAGCATGTCAGTCGTTTCTCAGTCATAATATAACCAATAATGTTAATGCACTTGCACCTGTAGCTAGCTCAGAAAAAGAAAAAAGGTCAACTGTCAACGTGAAGACTAAATACACTAAATAGAATTGTCTTGTCTCAATTTCAGACAAACATCCTCAATAAATGGACTTATTAAGTAAATCTTTCATGTCAAAAACCTTTAGTCATGTTTCTAAATGGGACTGCTGTAACTTATGAGTTGGAAAATTATTTTGTTGTTGACGGAATTTATTATTGTATTACCTAGTTATTTGGGATCTGCTTCGCTGCATTATAAAATAAAGGGACTTTTATATTATTATAAAATAATATTTATTAATATATTTATTTATTTATTAATTTATTAATATTTATTATTATTTATTACTATTATAATAAATATACTAATAGTTGTATACAAATTCTAAGTTTCTGTCCGTTGAAGTTGAAGTAAAGACTTGTGTTAACGCTTGAAATAAGGTTCCGTTCATATTACTATTATGACAAAGAAGGGTTTTCTTTTGTAGTTTTATTGCTGAAGCCTTTTCTTAAGAGGCTAATAAGTAAGGTGATTGTGTATTAAAGAACTTGTAGTGTTATTTATCATGCAAGTAAACTGTACTTTACTGACAAGGCTTGTTTTATTGTTATTAATTCTCCTTTAACTACTTTTTTGCTATTCTCAGTAGGAATAACTCGATTGTAAATAGAATAACATTATTATGTATGAGTAAAATGAGAGTATAAGAGTAATATATCTTTATGATAGCTTTTCTAATCTTAACAAAAAGAATTAATGCTTCGTAGAGACTAGAGACCTATTTTTCTAGACATTATTATACTTTTAGTGCTCCTACTTCAAACATAAATGATAATAAAGAATAAGAGCTTTTGTGAATTCTTAGACAGTAATAATGGTAGGATTGGAACTGTTAAAAAGGAAAATAATGGTTTTAAATATCGCGTTAGAGATCTTGTTTTACTTTAGCATTAATCATATGGATGTCCATGTAAAATTGTTATATGCATGCTAATCTTGTTTGCGAAACACGGGTCAAGGGGTTAGTTTCTTATGAGGTTGCATTGGTATTAACATTTTTCCAAATAGCTAAAAAGTATTTTGAGTCGATTTATTTTCCAATATGATTTATTTTTCTTCAATCTGTTTTTCCGGTATCTTGTAGTACTTTACGTATGAGTACAGTAACGGCATGGAGCTGTGTGTATTAATGAATTCAAAAAAAGTTATTATAAGCTTAATTTTAGACATTCAAATGGAGTTCACTAAAATTATTTAGAGACCATGAGTAAAGAGTAATTAAGATTTATTGAAGCCTTTCGTGGAAAATTTTCTTTTTAAGCATCTAGCTTGTGTATTACTTACAGTGCAGAAATTGTTAAGGTCGTAGCGTCGTAGGTTATCACTTAATGGTAATGGAAAGTGACGGTGGTTGGAAGGAGAAAGAATCACAGACAGTTGTAGGGCTATTCGTCATAGTCATAAAAGTTTCAGCCTCAACTTAGTCAGCTGAATTGCCCGACAAATATTTTATTGGCAATTTGGAGAAGATTTTCGCTCTCTGTGAAATTGAGTGTAACAGTTAGCATCCCCTGTGGAAATCACTTCATTGCTATTCTTTTACTTATCTTTAGTGTGCCAGAAAAGCAGTCGTTGGAACAGGGAAATGATAATACTACAAATACATATTACTAACGATATGGGGCGGGAGTAATAAATAGCTACTATTTTTACTGCACTCTCTCCGTTATGGTTTTCTACTTCACTCTCACACTGAGTTCACATGAACAGAAGATACATAGATAGACAGATATATTATGAACACTCAAACCAGACAGAACTAGAAGTACCTACCTACTACCTACATACACACATTCATTTAGAAGTTCAAAAAATAAACTTACGAATCACTTTGGGATCTTAGAAAGTAGTGCTGTACATGTCTCAGATCGGATATTTGTGTATAACTCTACTGAAATGGACGGAAACCTTTCCAAGCCATTAGATTGCATTGTCAGTTAGGGCCAACCTTCCCGTTTATCTTCAGTTTCCTCAGGAGATTAGAAAATCAAACAACCGTTTGGTTTGTGTGCAACTTACACTCTGGTGAGCATTTGAATACGCAGCACACTTGTGTATTTCTCAGAGAAACAGAAGTTAACTTCCAGAAATACATGCGAAAGTATTTGTTAATGTAGTTTTTTGCATAGCCTGACTGGAAATGAATTTGTTGCTCTACGCTAAATCTTTTGGCCCCAATGTCAAGTTAATTAGTATCGCATATAAGACATAAGATGCAGACATCCTTCTTAAAATAGTACGTAGACGATTTTAGCCACATAATAATGTTAATTTAGTTCAATTGGAATAAATAATTAGCAGAGGATTTTCAGGATGATGGTTGAAGTTAAGAAAAAAATGCAAGAGTTGGTCGCTTCCATTTAGCTACTACTAGTAAACTACAGTTAGATAAAAAGACGACTGGTATGTTTAGTGTGCTAAAAGTACATACGCCTAAAACACGTCACGCCATTTATTTCTTGTCTCCAATAAAAGTTGGTGCGTTTTTATCGGGTTGTTTTAACAGTGTGGGGTTAGTAAAAGTTTGTTAGGAAGGATATAGTGGCACGGCATAGTAAAAGTGAAGACTTAGCTAAGGAAGGAGAGAGGGAAGGGAAAAAGAGCGTCTGACGACATGAAAAAGAATCCTAATGGACCAAAGGCTAGGCTAGAAAGCGATTTGTTAGTCACTTGATATAATAAGTGGAATGTTTATGAGCTGTAAGATCTAGATAGTTAGGTAAGTGAGTTTCTGCCTTTCAGTTTTCTTTCGGTAGTCTAGCTTGTACTGTGAAGTGAGAGAGTGAGTCAGTGGTGCCCTGTGTTCACCTTCAGCTATGAAATGTAATTAAGATTTGGTTTATATAGCCCTAGTGGCTAATAATGTAGCCTATATTATGTATACAGACAATTAAGGACTACTATTGTAAATTGTATTGCCTTAGCTGGAAGTGTATATAAAATAGTTGATGTATACACAGGCATGTCAACTAATGTAGTTTAGTAGTTACTGATTTGATGTATAATAGAGAAAGTATGTATCTCTATGCTCTCTCTGTATAGTTTGAGTAGTTATGCAGAGGGATATAAAATAATTTTATGCATTTGACTTCCAGGCTCAAGATTCGGTAATAATAAGAATAGGTAGTAGTAAGACAGCTGAGGCAACTGAGGCAAGAACCAAGTAACTTGGATTCATAATCAGTCAGTTTCTTGTTGTATGTATAAGTAGTTGGGCTGGAAGTTGGATTGAAAAGGGGAATAGTCCACGTCAGAGCCACTACAAACATGGAACCGAAAGAGCTGAAACAAAACTAATGATCAGAGTGGTTTGATAGTAGAAATGCAGCAGAGACTGCTGCTTGATGATGATGGAGAGGAGTCGAGAAGATCCAGATTGCGATCTCATAATAATGAACAGTGACGGATGTGCCCTTGCTCTCATAATTGGGATAATTTATAATCTGACGGTTTTACAACACAATACAAAGTGCAATTGGAATTGGAACTGGTCCTCTCTTTCTTTGGATATAATAATATAATGGCCTATAATAGTAGTACATACTTCTATCTATTTTCTCTCTCTCTATTTCTGTGAGAAATAAATAAATAGCTCTCTAATAGTCGTAATATAGTAATGGTAATAAGCATTTGGGTCGCTTTGTCCTAATTTATTTGAGTAGAATCAAAATCAAAAGTACAACAAGAAGGCAAGTCCCAAAGAGCAGCAATGAGAGAGTATTATTGACATTTTGAAAGGAGAAGGGCAGAGGAATCAATTGCACATGCACCCCTGCACCTGCTATGTGATGTTTTTAACGCGGTTGCATCTACATACTTAAAATACTAAATTCAATATAAGAAATACCCAGTTACATTGCTTGGGAGTTGAGTAAATAAGCTCTTCCTTATTATCATCATCCCTAATGTATAAATGTATATAAGTTGGTATCTATCTATACATTTGACTAAGTCAACTTCTTTCCAATTTCTTATCGGCTGCTGTTGTCTTGTTCCTGTCGGAAGATTTAGGAGAAGCTCAAGAAGGAGAACAGGTTGTTGCAGGCTTAGACTTGGTTTTAAGTTATCTTTCTCTTGTATAAGGACTTTCTTCACAATCAATACTATAGAGCGTGATGCACATATCTTGATGCATTATGTAAGTACGTGATTGAATTCCTATTTGCTATTAGTTAGCCAGGAAAAATTTTATGTGCATATATAACGAAGTAAGTACATGGACGAAGCGAATAGTGTCGATATTGTATATCTGTAAAACTCCATTCTAACACTCTCACTTAAGTGTTTTAGCAGCCTGAAACGTTTTTTTTTTGTTTTCGGTGAAGCTCTTTTGACCGATTTAATACTGATAGTAGGTATGTGTATATAGAGGATGAAATAGCAGGAATGTAATGTGTAACAAGCACATTGTCTCTATAATTTAGAGAAGTGTAAGAGTAAGAGGGCTATATGTTTTCTTAGGTGTCTTTTTAAGTATAGTCATATGTAGTGTAACACTGCATGTTGTCTTTGGTATTTGTATTAGTATATAGAATGGAATTGTGTATTATGTAAGGGTAGAGATATGTTTACGAAGAGTGTAAGTATTGTAATGTGGAGTGGGATCAAGTGAAGTCATGCGACAGACAACTAACCGAAAATAAAATATTGTTTTTGCTCCTTGTGCTTCGTCTCGTCTGGTTCGTTTTGGTTTGGTTAGGAAAGTCTGGATGAATTGTTATAGAGCTCCTTCGTCTTCCCTTGCCTTCCTTTCACATTTTGTATTGTTGAGTCTCTTTCTTTTTGTGTAGGTGTGTTGTGTTGGCAGGAAGGATTTTGTTTTGAGGTGATAGAGTGACTTGGTTAGGTTGTGGCTGTGGCTGCTGCTGCTGCTGACTGGAGAAAAAATATGAGCGTGGAAGAAGGGGCCTGAGTCAAAGGGACTTTATTGCACCTTGTTTAAAAGGAGCCTTTAAAGTTTCCTTTTACTTTTGATAGACTTAATGGTAATGTTAACATGTTTCCGCTATCTTTGTCCCGAAGTATTTGTATTTTCTATCTATGTTAGATCAGAATGACTCTTGAAGCTGAAATACTTATTATGTACTTAGTTCAAGCTACTTTTATACTTACAGAGATATAAACAGAATAGAAGACAATCAGGCTCTCTCTCTCTCTGTTTCTACTATTACATACGACGGTAGTAACGGAAGAAATAATGGAAATAATCTTTGAAGTTTGTGACAATGACACTCCACACTCTCTCATCGTCAGCCTAACAGTGAAGTTGAAAACATGACTTGTTCTATGTATTCATGTTTTCTGTTTAGAGCGATAAGTGTAGGCAATATTGTATTTGTATCTTCTATAGTATAGTATAACGATTGTCGTTTTATACTATAAAGTTAAAGGACATAATGTAATGCCTACTTAAGTATATTATTACAATTTGTGTTATCCAAGTTGAGGTTTCTGGTACTTTGTTAGTACAGAACGTACAATTACTTGAGCGGATTGCTCTTTTGATATATCAAAGTTGTAGCATTGTTAATGTTAAAGACATGCTCTTGATGCACTGTCTTTCTCTGTATGTCTCATCGCATCGTCAATCTAGTAACATTTCCCCACTCAAAAGTTAGGTTGTGTAATTTAGAAAATATTATCTAACCTTTTCTGAGCAGTCATGTCATGATAGCTTTTGAGTTATATTAAATGTTTCGTTAGGGACATAGTAGGAAAAAGAAATAATGCCGTAGCAAGTAATGAAAGGCTAGATTGTAAAATGCGATTAAAATGCCGATATGCTACCTAAGCCAAGAAGTTTGATCCTTTTTCCTACGCAAAGTGCTTTGGTTGAAATAGTTTTCTAGTTTAGGTGTTTGTCGAAAAAAAGATAATACATTTGAGTAGCATGGATGGTTGTTGTCGGTAATTTCTTGTGTGTCTTTACCGGACCATATCTGAAATGAGTAGTGATACCTAAGTACATAATAAAGAAGCTCAAAAATGAATAATACCATGAGAATATGGACACTTGTCATGTTAAAGAAATGGATAAATAGCTTCGGTTCATAATCATCATCAGAATATTATTATGTAAAATAAAGGAGATGGAGGCTGTGATAGGATTGGTGTTGGTGTCGGTATTCTCTATTAACAGTGGTGCTGTTATGATGTATATTTATTGTCTATGTCGTATCGTATATCCCATTTATCTGAGGGATTTTCATTAAAAAGTCTATGATAATTTTGCGGTGCGGTGGGAAAGAATTTATTTGGTGTAGGAGAACAAGTCGAGGCGATGCCATGGAATGGCATGCATCCCTAATACAATTCAATGGAATGAAAAGTAGGTAGTAGAAGAGTAGTTGATTGAGATTCTCAAGATTCATGGAAAGAAGATTGGTTTCTTTTTCTATACAGGCATTATGTGTCAACGTATGTATCTATGCATTGTTATAGAATCTATTCAGGATGATAGAGCAACATTTTATACAGTGTTTGGGAATTAAGTCGAGATTCTATGAGCATAGTGCAGGTGAAACTATTGTGTAGCAGGAGAATAAGGAATTAGCCGATGGATTTGGAAACAATAGATACTGACAGACTACTTTTTGACTCTTCTTCTCTAACTATGAAATGAAAACGAAAA
The DNA here is from genome assembly GCA_019776505.1 of Tomocerus nigrus. NCBI lineage: Eukaryota > Metazoa > Arthropoda > Collembola > Entomobryomorpha > Tomoceridae > Tomocerus > Tomocerus nigrus. Next base: position 2,714 of record JABASI010000471.1, on the reverse strand, counting down.
AAAACGTGGAGTCTGGCTGAGCAGTTTCTTACAAAGTGTCCTGAATTCAGACAGAGAGTGAATACAGAGTAACACACAAACTCAAATTCCCTACAGGCCCATTAGCAACAGTGTTTTGTCTCGGAGCCCTTTTATGGTCGTCTTATGTCACTGTGTTAAAAGAGCAGAGCATGCAGCCAACCAACCAAACTCACACAATCAGTAGTTAAAGTATAGTTGACGATTGGACTTGACTATAGATAATAGATACACCATTCCATCCAACTATTTTATCCCTATAGCCATGCATATTTTTATTCTATTACTTTTCTATACGACAGCTCTTCAAAGTCAATGCCAGAGCACACGTTGTAGCTTTAACAAAAATGCAGCACCAGTTGGTAAAAAGATCTTTGTTCTAATGTACCTACTTTACTCTAATGCAGTGAGTGGGCTTCTGCACTTCTCTGACTACTTATCTCTTAAAACAAAAATGAGAGATCAGAAGATTTGATTAAAGGAGTTTGAATCTCGTTTATAGATGAAGTATTTCCTTCTAAATCCTAGCTCAACTCGTTCTGCTGCACTGCTAACCCAAAATCTAAATAGAATTAAAGGTTCAACCACATCCATCCGTAATAAAATAAATAATTACAATTATGCTAATGTATGTCATAATATGCTGTTCTAAAGATAACGTTGCGGGTTAGTAGTTATTTGTCACATGAATTAGAGAGTACAATTTTTCTGACTGTAAATATCATCTAAATTGAAATCTTTTGGCAAATTGAATCTGGTGTATGTAGTAATGAATTATTTAAACATTTATTTCCTTTTCAATATTAGTCGGTAATTGAATCCCTGTGCATCGGCTGCTTGCATCTTATTAATGGGAATTATATTTTTCCATATAAAGGTTTATTCATGTCATTCATGTTGAGTATAATCGTAATTTGTATATACTGTGCATTTAGTAGCGCTGTTTGAAGTGCGGAATGATGACGGACGGTTCACTACCTGCTTTCAGGCATTTTAGTTCATTGTTAATTAGCATAGTGCCCCAAAAATTGTACATCATTAAAGGATTAACACTCAAAATTATACCTTTTTATATAGGTATGCGTATGGTATGGTAGACAGTCTGGTAAAATCGTGAAAGTCGATTACTGTAGTAGTTGGTTATAAATCTTTCGTATTTGGATATGGGGAACAGTAAAGGTGAAACTTTGGCCTTAAATATTTTTTTACAAATAGTGAACCGTATAAGCATTTGATCGGAAATATTTATTAGAAAAGTGTATGCTATACAGGTGCTCTGTTTAGGGGTGCACGATTTGATCCTTTTGTGTCAGTGTATGTGCATTATCATGTACCTGTGCTGTTATTGCTGCTATGTTGTATAGTAACCCTACTTCATTTCAAGATGAACTGCTGACTGTCTGCTTATTGTCAACTCGACTTTACTCTTTCCTTCTTGTCAGGTTGCTCATTCGAGTGTGACATAAACCGGGTTCGTCGTCTGGCTACTTTACTCATTCCGCTGACACGTATCTATTTAGAAAAGGTGATGGTTGGTCGTTGGTCGTCATGTTCAAAATTTAGGGTCCTAGTCCTGCTCATAGTATTCTAAACTCTAATATTTTTTATTCCTCTAGTAAGAGTTTTTTTATTTGTTATTGTAGAATTTGGTAGATCGTCGAGAAGAAGATACACAGAATTTATGTTTGTTTTTCTAACTCCTGTTTCCTTATTTGCTATATTGATCAAGATAGTTTTTTATGGCGTTTATCAACAGGCGATGATGCAGTGACACAAAATGGTAAAACTGGTTGCCAGCAGAAAATCATTTCGTACACGCATGAGTATCATGATCCTGAAAGATGATTCTTTTGACTAAGTAAGGATAATATTACCCATAAAGTCTCTCTAGTGAAGCAAATGATGAAACTTAGGATTGGTGGCTGTAGTTAAGTTAAAGTTAGTGTTACTGTGGCAGGTAGCAGTATTTATGATAGGGCAGAGTATTTTTGTTTGAAGGATTTCCCTTATGCCTTAAATCCTGTCTAGCCCCGAGTTCCTCTGTCTTCCACCAGCCTGTATAATTACACATGTCTCACTCTCACTGTCTGTGCAGTCTGTAATGTTTAGCCAAACACGTATAATATTACAAGGGCTGGCTGCTAAACCTTAATTCTACTGTCCTGCCATAAAATGTATAATATAACGGATTGGACAAACTTTTCTAGAGTATGTATTATTATAGTTTGCGAGGGACATAGGTTATGGGATATTGGGCCAAGTCACGGATGGGATTGAGTGCCAGATTAAGTTTCAATCTCACAAGTAGCTTACTTAACAATACGTGCAAGTAATCTGATACGAGTAAAGATAACTCGTCTCCTGGCTTAATCTAGAAAATATGAAAATGTAAATTGAACTCTGGGATGATTAAGGTCACACAGAGCGACTTAAATGTAACATGGATGAACAAACATTCATAATCTTGGTTAACTACCTTATGTTTAGGTGTAGTTAAGTCGTTGGCGTCATTTCTCAAGTAAAATATGATTTGGGAAAGGGTGTTTGTTGATTTACTCTTCCTGGGCTTCACTTTGTTTCATTTTCGTCTATTTCGTCTATTTCCGTGTTCATATCAAGTGTGTCCCTTAGTTGTTACCTGATCTAGCTAAACTCGAGGATTTTGTTGAAGAATTTTTTGTATGCATGGCGTGTCT
>JABASI010000470.1:0-38481 GCA_019776505.1 Tomocerus nigrus | reverse complement strand
AAAAAATAAAAATGAAATGAAAAGATAAATAAAAATAAGTTTCTGTGTGGTAATTGTTTGTTTTTGACTAGGGATAGCTATGTATTTTTGTCGTGCGATTAAATAGTAGAAGAAACAGTAATGAGAGTTGTTTTGAAGGCGACAGAATGTCGATATACGCTGATTATGGCTTTTAATAAAATAAATATACTATCTATATATAAAACCCTTAAATGTTATATTTATAAGTATAAACGAAATCAAGGAAGTGTCAATGTTAAAGATAAAGAAGTCTGGTCCTGTCTAGTTTACTGTGCTGTTGTCACGTCATGTAGTCTGAGATTTGTTACATTTAATTCAGCACAGCTTTGCTCTGCTTACTTGACTATTTAAAATAATAAGTGTACCTAGGTATTTAATGGTACATGATGTAAATTCTAATCTTTGGACGCTTAAAGTCTGTTACATAGTCACTGGTTTCATTTAAGACATAATAATAATATAACAATGGATGCTTATTGCATGTCTTAGTTGTGGAAACAACTTTATGGTTTCGTTTTGTCCGTATGTCCACCGGCACTAGATGCTACTCATTGTCAGTAGTTAAGATTTTTTGAGAAAATTATAATAATAATATCCTCTACAAGAAAGAACAGTGCAGCGCCATTACAGGCACCAGACAACTGAAATTCATGATTCCAATACACACTACAAGTCTATTTTGAGTTTAGTCATAGTGGGTCTCAGTGCGGTACGGGATTACGGAACAGAATAAAGTGCGAGCAATGAATCCAATACAGTCAACTCTGACTCTGATTAGTCTTTTAGTGTCACAGGGTTAATTTCCACAACTTTGTTATAACCAGTTACAACGGATTTATTTGTTTGTATAATCTTCGAAATGATTGTATTTTTACATGCAATGTGGTGTCTATATTTGTTTTGCTTTGATGACTACGTTTCTTACATTTTGCTTGTTCAATCCGGCAACATTATGTTAAAGTTCTCTTTTAGCTGACGAGTGGAGCTAACTATAAAGCATTTGTTTTTTATTTGTGGGCGGATGTGGCTAAGCTAGCTTTGGCTTTCTTTTTGATTTGCACAATACATATATAATCGTACAAAGTGCAGAACAGAGGGAAGACAAACAAGAAATAACTTGAGCAAAGGTATCCAATCCTATCCTATCTGTTATAAAGTCATTGATTTCTTGAGCAGTTTAACAGTATTCATATTGTAGTCACTACATAATATGTAACATGTACATTAGCAAATTTAAGCACACTCTATTAAGACTGACACTCTGAACCCTGAAGTTATATTATAATAGAGAGCGTTCTTTGGAAAACAGTGACAGTGGCATGACTGTAAATTTTTAAGGAGAGAATTTATAAGGATGCCCTCAAGTACAATGCAAAAGTGTACAAGTACATATAGTACCAATAGAAGGCAGGGAGTGAATGATTATATTAACCTATGCATTGCTAGACTACAATGCAAAGCAGAGTTGCAGAATATCATTGTCAGACACTCAGTGTGTCTCTTTTATCGTCGGCTTAGTGCATCCTAATTGTTTTTGGTAGGATTAAAGAAAAGATGCTGGTACTTATATTGTTTTTCTGATGGAATGACAAAAGTGATTAACAAAGTAAATATTTTTCTGTGCAATATCGCTGTAGAGTAGACTACGGTCTTTTTTTCTCATTGGTGATTGTAGGAAGAAAATTAGTGGTTATAATTTCCTGTCTTTACAACGTAATATGTTGTCAAATAATATACAGGCTTACTTAGCGTTTAAATTGCTGAGGTAGTTTCCTTGTTCATACTTTGGTGAGCAAATCTTTGAACAAGGGAAAGTTAAGAAATTGGATGTGTTTTGTCATGCCAGCTTTTCGTTTAGCAAAACATCAATTTTGGACTTGTCAGAATTCATATTCTAATTTAAAGCACTAATTGTATTTTTTTACTCGCAGATATGATAAAGGATTTGCAGCCTTATGATTATAATATTGTTTTCAGACAATGAGCAATAAAACTGAAACATATCCAACCATCTTATCTTACCATTAATTAACTAGGTACATGTACGCTCAAAGTAAGCTGCTCAGCTTCTTGACTCTGTCTTTTGTTTCTAATTAAAAAATGCTACTACGACAATTATTACTGTTGCTTTTACTCACTGAGTCTAAATTTTAAAAGGCAAAAAAACAATGTGGGCGAGTGATCTGCCGACGTTTAGTAGGTAGTTAGTGCTATAATCTTATCAGCATGAATAGAAATTGGAAAAGTTAAGGACTGGTTTTTAATTCGTAGACGATTGACAGTGTGGCACGAAATGCTACTGCCATGCGTGATTTAATTCATTCATTTGACCCGTCTGGTCATACTTATTCATGATACAAGGACATAAATAAATATTTATACTGTTTCTTTCGCTGATTGCTAATTGACACTGCTGGTGATTTGACGAGAATGGGCTTTTACAACTTACAAAGACAAGAATTTATATAGTAGGTAGCGACTTTATGTAAAGTTAGTTTATTCATGAAGTTGAGTGCATATCTGCGTGGCGAGTATGTATGATTGAAGTTCAAGTGCAAGAGAAATCTTTTGTCAGTCAATCAACATTCATGTATGAATTTGCTCTTGATCATTTGTATCATAGAGGTGGAGATTTCTTTAGATGTCTTCTATTGTGAATAAAAGACATATATATTATTGCCTATATGATTTTATTACTCATCATTGGGGCATAGAATCTGAATTCTTGAATTGCCTTATCACTTGTTGTAGGTATATTGTGTATACTTCTTTGTATATACAAAGGCTGAAGCAAAGACTGGAAATTATTTGGATGTCAACCAAAAGTGTGACACTCTTGATTTCAACGTGATGATTTACACAGCAACTGTGGTAAAACAAAACAGAAAACAAGTTACAAACAAACAGAAACTAGTTGAGGATCTTAATCTAAATGCTATGCCTATAGAGTACAGAAGAGTCTGAAGGAAACAAAGAATTTAAGACACAACTCCCTTCAATGCATTTTTCTAGATAGCTGTCTGTATATTTTGATTGGGCGTAGGTAGAGTAAAAGAGAAAGGGAAAAATGCACAGTATTCAAATTCTATGCAAGATTTGCAGATTCTTTGAGTGCATAAATCAACTAGCTATGTCGCTTTGCTCATGTACTACCGCTATTAATTTAAGCATAATATAAGCATGCACGGCGAAGGCTACTTACACTCATACTCTTATTTATTATATCTTCCATCGAGCCGTTTGTCTTGGTTATTATGTGGTAATTTATAATTTAAGAATGCAACTTAGGGAAGTATAATAATTAGCTGAAAAGAATAACACTGGTTAAACTGAAAAAAAGCTGATAAATTTTTCATTACTGTGTGCAAGAAGCTAAAAGAGTGTAGGAAACCTATCATTTATATTCACATCGTGCCGAATTCTATGATCACAGTCGTAAACACATTGAAATTACAGCCATTTGCTGCTCAAAAAGAAAATTGTCACTTTCTTTTAGAGATAATTCATTGCTTGTTTGAAATTTTGATGGCCACTTATTATTAGCTACCTATAAACTGTGCAGCACAGTACACATTTTTTAGGAGTCATTAACTTATTGGGTTGCTCTTTAATTACAACCGAATCGAGGTTCGAAATTCTTTATATGCACCTTTCCTTTGTGTATCATGTCTGTAATTTCAGATTGGGAGAAGGGAGGTTATTATAAATGTTATAATTATAAGTAGGTAAATTGGCGAACAATCAATTTGCATCTAAATCTAAAGTCTTTACAAAGATTCGTACATCAAATACCAAAAGCTAGTATTGGAATTATTACGTACGGTAATAAAATTGTAATAGCTATGACCTAATTAAGGAAAGAACTACTCTTTTGACTTTGGTAGAGCCATTATGTGTTTTGTGCTCAAGTAGTGCAAGTCTTGATGTGGAATGTGTATTGATTGAATTGAAAATGCACTTCTCAGATAGGCAGTGCATTGGTACTGTCTCTATTTGTGTAAAAGGAAAAAGTTGGGTTTTGTTAATGTAATGCTATTGTAATTCTAGTTTAGTGCTGAATGAATGCAGAATGTGGAGTTAAATTAGGTTAGCGATTGTGTGTGTACACAGACAGATTCAATTCAGAATTATTTATGGTTGAGCTGAGGTTATGCTATGGGTTCTGCTTTGAGAATTAGCAATAAATAAATCTTAAAGACGACAGAATACGTACAGCAGCCCTGCAATTAGATGCCTACTAGTTGCCATCATTATATTATTACCATTAGCATTATGTAGTACAAGAATTAGGTAGTGCCTCGGAGCTTTTTTATTACTTTATGGAGCGGAAGGTGCATGAGATGACAAGCCGTAAATCAGATCACCTCTAACCTAATTAAATTCCTAAAGAAAGATGAGAGTTCAATTGCTTGTTAAATTTTTTTCTCATGAAAGTACTTTCGAGGCAATTTAATTTAGTTAATTTAAATCTAATTGTAAGGAGGATGAAATGGGACAATAATAATTATAAGATGCTATAAAAATAATGCGTCTGAGCTAATGCTATCATCAAATTGTAAATCATCTTCAGGTACTGGCACACTTTGTAGAGACAAAAAAAGGCTGTCGCAAATTGCCTGTAATATTCATCCTCCTTCCACATTGTTGAAAACTCTCGTATTTCAAAAATGAGAATTTTACAGTCGTCACTATCCAATTACGAGTACCTACGTCGCAAAAGTAGAGATTATAGCTATGCGAATAATGAAACACAAGTTCAATTTAATGTCAAAGTCGATGTCCGCGTCCATGACCATGCTCATAGACTGTATCTAGCTGTAATGACGTTCGTGTAGTTTAGAGCTTGGTAGATTTTTGGTAGCTAGAAGTTCCTCTAGCACTTTGCATTCCCTCGGTGTACAATGTATTATGCTCATTGTAAAATAATACATAATAATTTTGGTAGATTGTATGAGTAATTTCCTGTTGGTTGACTAGCCAAGCTTAGGCTAATTTACATTTTTCATGAAATGCCATGTAGATAAGATTCACATAGGACCATGGATGAATTATGTGCGAATTTGAGAGCCAAACTTGTTGTTTAATTTTGCTATTTGTGCCAGTGATAATGTGATCCTCCACAGCAGACAAGTATGTTAGGCTAATCAATCCTTTACGTGTTATTTTCAAATCTATACACACATTACCAGATTCACATTACATACTTATGTGATGGGGAGTCAAAAATTGTTGTGGCTGCTTCTGTGTAATACTTATTAATAAACAATGATTTAATTTCATCGTACTTTCAACGCATGTGATTTTGCTTACTGAATGTAGTAATTGTACCTGTACTCTGTACTAGGTGAATGGAACTTATTTAAGCCTGAGTGTTCTAATTTTGAATGCATATTTATGTTTTAAGTGTATACAATGCTACTGTTAATCATTTATTTATGTTAGCTCTGACAGTTGATCTACTGCTCAGCAAAAAATAGTAAAGGTAGGCATTTGAAATTTGAATCTTGTCTAAGCCCAAGCATTTGTAATTTGTAAACACTGTAATTACAATTACTGCAAGACAAACCAATGAATAATTTGCTTGTCTGAGTTTCTAGGATAATTTTTATGGTTATTGCTTGTTGGATTCAAACGTGTCTTGTCGTAGATATCAAATCTGAGACTTTTTACTCTTTTTTAACACATAAGTAATATTACCCCATTGTAACACGTCTTAAATATATGGTTAGAATGTAAGTTTCCAATTTACAGCTCGTTTCTCTTTGTCATTTCTGTCATCTGATGCAGATGCACTTCCATATGCTATTTCCTTTCCATAAATCTACTTGCTTTTCTAGGTCACTTCTGATTTTCGACTTTATTTCAATTTCAAGAAACTTTTATTGGCAAAATTACTTTTGCTGTGGGCACTCCTTCAAACTCATTCACATTGTCAGTCACTTCGATGGATCTCACATCGCCTTTTCCTGAAAGTCTCAATGGCACGAATTTCGTTCAAGTGATTTACTATGAACGTCATCATAATGTAATGTAGTTTCAGTCTCAGCGCTCTCAATCCATTTTATACATTGTCTTTACACAAAATGGGCTGTAATAACATATTCTATATCTGTAGTGTAGCTTATTATTACCAGAACTCTCTACTTATACGTATATGGTTTCCATTCAATCCCAACTGATGTTATATTGGATTAATAAAAATTAGCCTTTAACCCGTTAAGCCGAATGCCCCATTATATCGTCCACTCAAGTCGAACAGTAACCATTCTCTTCTTCGTTTAAATTTTTCCCATCTAGGGAAAATGGTTTTAATTTACGTAGATATCCGCTACATCTCACACGTTTTACAGCATCATTTGTCATCTTGAAGGCCTGAAGTATACTAGAAGATCACATCCTTATATCGTCTACTAACGCCATTCTTGTCACTTAGCAGATTTGGAATACTTTAATACACATAGTGATAAATACTGCAAGAAATCGCCCACTCACAATTCTATATACTATTATGATACAGAAAGTAGAATTGAGTGTACTTGCGTCGTATTTTATATGCAAATCCTTTTAAGTGACCATTATTGTCATTTACGAAAATGGTGCAGTAAAAACTAACAAATTTACTTCTATGCAAAGATTGGTCAATGGTAACGATTTTCTAGGTCATTTTTCGATCATACATCACAAATTAAACTGAGGAAAAAGTTTTTCGCCCACATAAACGTTTTTGTCCACTCACTTTAAGCCTTCAGAGAACATGTCGTCAGGATTCACGAATACATGAAAAAAGAAATTGAAAAGGCCGAATTAATATATTGCCTTATACGAATGTAATAATATTATAGGATAGCTAGCTATAGGTATACGTATGCCTATGCAAGGGGAATTTAATTCTAATATAACTCTTAGGCAAAGCGTCCATTTAACTGTGGGCATTAAGTATTCTTCATATTTTTTATCCATTCATCTTAATCGTGATGTACGCGTTTAATGTCTGTCTTGACTCGAGTTTATTATAGCGAAATAAATGACTACTGACAGCAAGTTACTTTAAGCTTGAAGCACTCTATAAGAAATAGTCCATGTGGAATCCTATCCCATGTCCTCATACTACGACTCCATCCATGTATAAAGAAATTCATTTCCAACGTTATTCTTCGAGCATTCTTCCAATGCAACTCCTAACTGCAGTGCTTTGTCAGTGCAAGTAATCGCACTCACTTCACCGTACGATCCACACAGTGCAATATCCTTCTGCTACGATTTTTGTAGGACAAGATGTAAACACAACAGCTGGCTACACGTACGTAACGTACGGTCATTGAAGGAGATTAATATCATACACAGAGAAATATGTAGATATGTTCATATTATGCAGCAGTCGACTACTCACCTTTACAATTCATAGATACACGTTCCCTAATGCCCATTATCGTTATCACCACTCGACTAGTACTATAGCTAATAGTAGTACTTAGCTCAATGTACATTGGTAAGGTATCTGCACATTTTGTACTCGTTAGAAGTATATAATAATATAAAGTATAAAGGAATACGATTCATCTGCAAATGCAGACACAGAAATGCAATTCTCATTGTAAAGGTGAGATGAACGTATAAGCCTATGTTGATATTTCACTAGTATTCTAGTAAGAAATGAAAGGGCAGCAGAGCAGACGGCACTGCTTAAGTTAAAGCCTTTCGAGTTCATTATACTTTAATTGCAGGTAGGTATGCAGAATGGATTGTTATAAGGATTTTGAAGGGAAGAGCAGGTGAGAGGAGAACATTAAATTGAAATTTGATACGAAAGAAGATGATAAGAGAGTAGAGAGTTTTCAAGGTGATAACTAACCGTAGGCTGATTTACGTAGTCCCTGCGCATTAATAGAAATATGAGCAGTAGGTAGGCTGTTTTCGCAAAAATAATTGTACGCATAGGAATGTAAATATTGATTACAAATTTTGCATAATGAAGACAATTAAGCATAATTGCAAAGGGATTTTCCTTGTGTTTACTCTTAGCAGTAATTTAGTGGAATCTACTACATCATCTAGTAGTCATCGAACCGTGACAAAGAACACAAATAAATTAAAGAATTAGGCTATAATACCTAAACACAAACTGGAAAACTGCCTTTAGTTACCTTTATTAGTCTTTACAATCACTATTATTTACAAAGTCTTTGCCTATCCCAAGAAAACTGCTCGAGCACAATCGTGTATAGTATTCTAGGAATGGCGATGCCACAGATATCCTAATAGGTCTTAGGACGATAGTTTTGTTTTTTGGCTGCTACGGGCATGCATGCACTGCAGATGCAAGTAGAAAACCGCCTTCTACTCTCATTCAACTGTTGAATGCAAATGTAAAATTGGCGTACTTAACTTGTGTACTTATTGTTGGCATAGAACAATCACATTGGAATTGCCTCAAGTCTAAAGATGTCCCAAGAAAGTAATTTACAATGAAAAATTGAGCACGTAAAGTAAGTAGATGTTTTCTACTGCGAAGAAGAATTTCATTTCATGTCTCGAGCGTTATTAGTTGTTCAGATGAAGCATCTAATCTAATTTTTGACTCCAAAGATTTCCAACACAGCTTCCTCCGTTTCTCCTGTCTGTCTCATCTTGTCTTTTTTCCGTCAGCCAATAATAAATTCACGATTCGCCACACTTTTAAAATGCATACATACACAATGGCTTTTTTGTATGTGAGTTGATTCATCTAATCGTAGAAGGATTTAGTCACAGTTTCCTATTGGAAACACTAGATAATACAATAATGGCTATAATAAATCTATTTTTGTTCCTAAGTAGGAAGACAACTTTTACAAGAGCGACAGAGGGAATTCGCTAAAATCAATCTTGTTACGATTTGCTGATATGGATTTATGAACTGTAAGTTGCTAGTCTCTCGCTGATAGTGAATGAGCAAAGTCTATTATTTGCTTTGCGAACTCTTCTCCGCCATCAATTGAATAGAAAGTCTAGTTTTCGACTGGACTTGACTTTAATAAATGCAAGATCATTACTCATCTGCATTAATCGTTCAATCATCATCATCACATTATAATGTCTCCATTCTTTTGTTACCTTTGGAATGCTAATACGTTGCAGTGAATATTATTATATTGCATAAAGGTGGTAGCTTATAATACAATGTGCTACCTTAGACCATCGTTTTGTTACTGGGGAAGTCGAAGAAATAGTGGATATCATAATGACATTGATTTCTTCATTTACTGCTAATTAATAAGGAATTTTAAAGCAGTCGATAATCTTTTACGGTTTCCGGAAAAGCTTGGGGTATCTTGTAATTAGATGCAGAAAAGTTATCTACATTGAGGTAGGACATGTTACATTCAAGTCTATAGATAAATTGACTTTCGTCCTAATTTTGGTGGTTTCATTGAAATTGACTAGGCTTTCTTTAGATGGGCTAAATCAATACTCTAACTGAATACAATACTCTAATAGAATTTTCAATGGTGACTATATTTTCACAACAAGCGTAACGTTTAGTTTATTGACTTTAGCAAGTTCCTTGTTTTTCCTGACTTACTGTATCTTTTATTTGAGTTGGAACAACATTGTTAGTGAGTCTATTTAAAAGAGAAATGCTTTTTATTATTGTGTTACTTTTCTGCTTTCAATCCCTACTAAGTTAACTGCAGCTATTAGTAAATGCGTGATGTGATGTGTCGTTTCTATTTATCTTCCTCTGTCTAGCATTGGAAGCACATTTGTTTACACGTCAATATCCGCACGTTTACAGTCGAGTGAGTGTTTTCAACTCACAATCAGACATCTGCTTCTTGCTGTTACTATTCTACTTTTGTGAATTAACTCTAACGCTCAACGAAAACCAGCATATCCCATAGGATCTCATACATTTAATATGTAGGTGGATGGAAGTGCAACATTTTCTATTTGTCCTTTAGTCCTCCTTGTCTTAATCTTAGACGAAGCTTATTTTCTGTAGGTACGGCACTATTTTTTGCATACCCATAGAGAAGCTAGCTGTATCTATTGTAAATTCTAAATAGTATGCAAAAAATAAGTATATTGTGGTTGCACTTCATACATGCTACTATACTTTAATAATCAGACGAGTATTACCAGAGTTCAATGGTATACAAGCGATAAGCATTAGCAACGTCGTTTTCATGAGTCTTATGTGCAGAAAGAAATCCTACCAATTGCTAATTACATTTTCGCTGCAACCACATGCTTAGTTTTCTATTATTTCTTTACTTTTACAATTTACTATGTTTATCACTAATCCTTCTATGTTGTATAATGCTATAGCATTAGCTTCACTGTCTTCGCCAAACTTGACTTTGATCTCTTCGACGATTGGTGTCAATGGTACGTACGAATTTAAACCAACCAGTTGGTAAATTACCAATGCGCTGTTAGTAACTACTAATAAGACAATAAAAACTTTACTAATTGGATTCTTAAACATGTCCATACTAATAATGTCTTTATTCTGTTTATTAGCCTTTCTCAAATTGTGAGAATGTTTGTTTAGTAGATTAGTACAGTTCACTAACGTGAATGCCAACTACCAAATGTACAATAAGCTTTCATATGACCATGCTAAACGGTTGTGTTTCTGATTCACCACTGATAAAATCATCTTTCGTGCATTCTACTAGGAAGCTGGTTCCCAGAAAAGAAATCGTAGCTACTTAATCAATATTCCTTATGATTCTTCAAGATCTGTCAATGATATTGAACTGCCTATGTCAAGGGAAAGAGGGAATTTATTAGAGGACATGCATATACTAGAGCCCTCTTTTCACATGTTGCCAGACGTAATTGTAGCAACAGGTGAATGTTGTGAAGACAATGGTACCTAATGTCTACCTATATTTAATGTAGGTCCTTGAGTAGACAAAAAGTATACAGTATATTTGCCCATTTATTCTTTTGGCAGGTAAAATAAAGTAGATCAGTCGGATGATGCCAGAAAAGATGCACTTTTCCACATAAGTAAGACAGTAGTCCATTATTTTTCGTAATTGCCCAACATTCAGTCACACTAACAATAAACTCGTACTGACGAATAAAACAAAGAGGCTTTGCCATCCTATTCCCTGCCAACTGCCTTTCTCAACTTTTTGATGTGTCTCACCAGTAGTAATTACTACTTATACTTCTCAGTTGTATTACACGCTCCCAAAGTGCACATTACATTAGTACTCATGCTACAGTACAATAAAATATTATTCCCTGGACGTGCTTTGCTTGGTGATTCGGCAGTTATGACTTGTACGGAACAATACACAACAGAAAAGCTAATGTAATTCATCTAAATGGCAAAGTTTAATATTATATCGGTATCATGTAGGGCATCACAGCTCCCTGACATTCATCATTGCAATTCTCTTTGTGCTTTTATACAGTCTGACTGAATGCCAGCCTAAACTTTGCCATCTGCAAACCGTTCCTTGGCAAATCCCTCTTAAAAATCATTTAGTAGTCTGATGTATGTATAAGTATAGTCCTTATGTGCATATTAGTAGACAAAAAGACAAAATAGACACTCATGGTACAATAAGAGCTTTTGTAGTGCAATCTTCATTTATTAAGAATATACAGTTTTCTCATATGGTTTCTGTACTTATGAGACAGCCGGCGAGCAAAAACTAATAACCTAACGAACATACATTGCTCGGTTGATGGTTTTACTACTGCAGAGCAAAATGAACTGATATATAGACAATAATAATACAGAGTACATATAGTAGTAGGAGTAGTACAAAATAACTAATCATTCAGTTTGCTTTGTAGAAAGGCAGTCTTCACAATGAAGAATATTAAGTAGGCAGTGCTGTAGCTTGGAGCAGGTAGCTCATTGCTCTTTTAATTCAATGTTGGTAAATAGAAAATTCATGCAGATAAGATTAATGAGACTACATTTGCGGTGAGATTGAGATAGTGTACAATAATCATGAGCGTAGCAGAAATCTTTCTAACGTAGAGATATCTGCACAATGCAGTATAAAATTTCATTCCATTTGATTTAAATCACAATCATATTGTATTTGATTTTGCCATGATTTTGATTTAGTTCAGTTTGATCTGATAATAATATGGTGAGAATGCACATATCTAGAGACTATTTAGTAGAACCACTAGTATACAACAGAAGCAAATAGACAGAAGATTGGAGAGCGATACTGATATACGTTCTACAGCTTTCTGTATTCTACGAATTTACCTATGCATACAAATGCTACAACAATACTTATACTGCATTTCATTATCTGCATACAAAGCATATCTTGTTTTGATGTTGTTCGGTAGGCGTTTACAAGGAAATACGATACGAATGCATATTCATCATTGAATCATGTTTCTAACATGCGGCTAAGGTTTATATCATGAAATCGTAACACACCATAATAAACAACCTTATTATATACTGGTTATATATTATGTACGTGTACTTTGCACTGTAGCTACACAAATATTGCACTATTCCTTGCCTTAGTAATCCAAACACCAAACTCTGTTGTTTGAGCTTAGCTGTTAAGTCAGAATTTTTCATTAGAATTCTTTTTTTGCACTTTATTTACCAAAGCATATTACATTAAACAAAGGTTATGTGGATAGGTTTGTAATTGGAGCTGATAGTGTGGGTCTGACGGATTAGTATTAGACAGGAGAATCATGCATCGCTACTTGATAACTAAATAGTGAGGCTAGATTTTCCTTCTCAATTGCTATTACTTCGACCACATACTAGAATTACTAAATTAATACTCAGCATTAACTCAGGAATACTTTTGGGCTTAATGAATCCCACTTTATGCATGCTACTGCCACAACTGTTAGCAGTAACTAGGAGAGTCTTTATAGATTAATTTTCTCTTCATCGCAAGCTGTATTGATAGAAAATAAAAGAACGCATAAAATAGACCCAGACGGTGATTAGTGCGGTAAACAAAATGAAAATAATATGATTTGTCTATCATGTATTCATAACTATTGTTAACATGGTTTATCTCTATTTGTAGAATTCAATTGATATGTATTTACTTTTATTGCTCCATGTCCATAAATAAAGCTATCGAGTAAAATACAGAATAAGGCATCAGTCCAAATGATAACGACTAAAATAGGCGCTGCCTGACACCAATCATAATAAGGATCTACATTTGTCGTCCTTTAAAGTAAGCAAAGCTTGTGGTTGACACATTTTGTCCTCCCTGTTAAACTCTGATCTAGGTCTGCTGTATTTGTATTTGTGTTTTTATGCGTAGTATAAAACATAGTACTAATATTAAGAGTGATATTATAGCGAATGATTTATTTGCTGTCAGAGATCCAACTAGAAGATTACAATCTTAACTTGACCCAAACTGTTTCATACCCTTATATGCACAAGATAATATTCACTAACAATTCATTCATTCACTATTATTACAATTTATACTCTACGAACATAAAAAAATTTAATTATATTACTACTAACCAAAAGCAATCCGCCAAGTAGTAAACCTACATTTTTCCTTTGAAAATGGACACCAATAACGGTATAGGTAGCTACATAAATGAGTGAGGTTTCCCAATGAAATTAATATGACAGTTTAATGAGAAACATTTTATTACAATATTAATAAAGATACAAGTTAGTTAGTATTGTCTTCTTTCGCTATACTAGATCAGATTCTCGATCTTACAATCTAAATACATAAATAATAAGGATTTGTTTTGCATAAGGATGATTTCTTCGCTAACAATGCATTTCCTGTGTCTGCGTCAATGAAAAGAAATCTTGTAATGTGCAACGACGGCATTTTTCTGTGTCCCAGGATGTACATCTGTATTTTCTAGAGAAATTATGGCACAGAATGCGAGCACATGTGAGCATTTAGTGTACACTATCATTTAATGATGTCAAGACGCTAATGCTTATGCAAATTCAAATGATAATGATAGTAATGATAGTAATGAATGAAAAGAATAGTAAATAAGAGAGAAGTTCATTCAAGGCAAAACTTTTCCATAAGGTAAAGGTGAAACTGATCTGATTCGAAGCAATGCAATGTAGCAAACTATAGTGAATGATATGATAAGCGTAAAACGTGAAATCTTTTCGTGTAGAAGGCAGACAGTGTCGACATGAGAAATTCTGTACAATGTATCTCTGTGCTTGGTATGATACGTATTCCATTGTATTCTATAGCTGATACTTAGGTACCTAAATTATAGTTAAATATTAGCCATAGCCATCAACTGAAGCTTATCATGGAATTCGATTGAATTGAATGAACCCAAAACTGCTCTTCTGGCTAAATGAAAGGAACGTACATTAGAAATAGAGATAACAGAAGAAATTTTCAACTTTCTGGCGAGTCGAGACAAGAAGACAATAAACATGGACGAAGACGAAGGAAGTTCTGTTAAAGTCAAATGAAATAAAAAAATTACTATATCACTTTACAAATATCATTAGAGTAGAAACCGCCAGCAGTAGAAGTGTGAAACAGTAAGTATTTGATCCCTAAATTTCGTATAGTATTAGTGGAAGTAATAATAAATGCAATGGATGCAGGCAGACAGAAGGAAGGTATGAAATATATGATGCAGCAACACAGTTAATGTTACATTAATTCTATTCAGGTACATGTACTTGCATAGAGCATGCATCTCTGAAGCTACTAGCACTGCACTGTAGTGTATGCCAAGGGAGATAGTTCTAACGTGACGAAGTGATCTTAAGGAAAGGAATATTATTTTTTTATTAGCTGTGCAATGTAATGGAGAGGAAGAATAGAGTCAAGATCGGACAAGGAATAAAATGGTTAGTGCTGGTTGATGTGGCTGTGCTATTGTTGGGGTATAGTAGTAGTACGTGCATGTACAGTGTGCATACACATACACACATTACATGCACAAACTACACATAAACATGACATGGACGTTGCGTTGTTGTACAGAAAGGGCTAAAGATGTGCTTTAGTTATTGCAGGTATCTTTATAGCTACATGCACATGACAATGCATAGGTAGCTACCTAGGTACCTATAAATATAATAAGTGTACACGCTGTTAATCGTAGTTACGTCGAATGCTTAGCTTTAGCTCGTAGATACATAGATACTTGAATAGAGAGAACAGGTAGCAGGTAACTTAAATAAAGAAACTACATGGCTCTGTGCACTGTTATGTCGAATGTATCAAGTATAGTTAGAAACTACTGTAAGAACAGAAGGGAACATAGCTAGGTAGTTTAGGATATAAAAATCTCTTTTCTTTTCTTGTAATGCTGTGCTCCTGACATGCCGTTCTCCTTTGCAGTAGGAGCAGCTTTGTCAGACTTAGCGTTGCATGCATCTCAGGCGAAGGAAACTGCATTGAATCAATTTAAAAGCGGTGTTCTGTTATGTGCTGTGTTTTGTGTGGCAGTCGTCGAATGCAACGTAATGCAATCGAGCTGTGTCTTAGATAGAAAGGTACCCTTCGATAGAGTCGACAGTAAATCCTGTAATACCTACTCGTAGAAATGCACAGCATCTGTACTATTCTTATAATTTAGGTATGGATATGAGGGAGAGAGAGACACGTTGTACATAATCTTGACTTGAATGTAATAAGAAAAGAACTGAGTGATTGTTGAATAGAAAGTCGCAAAAAGTGGGCCGTCTCAACTTTTAATTCATTTTGGGTTGGGTGCTTGCCGTGAAAACATCTGACGAGTGCACTGTTCAGCTCTGAGCTACTAAATACTAAATTAGTTTGTCCCTACGAGTAAGAAAGAGACGGACAGACAAACGAAAAGAAACTCAAGTGCAATTCGACAGGAGGAATTGAATGCCAAAGGCAGGAGCCAAAATTAAAGTCACCCTGCAAGTTTCTTAGAGGCAACTCATTGCTCTCCTTCCCTTGGATTCTCGTCCGGTGTTACTTGTTGTTGTTATTGAAGTGATCCTCCTTTGCATAGCTGCTTATTAAAAATTACAAAAGAAAAGTTACATTTCAAGTTACAGTTTGTGCACTTACGGCAATCGCTGCAGAGTAAATAAAGATTACGTATCATTTTTTCTTCCCAATTCATTCCTAATTACCTACCTACGGAGTTTAAAGAGTTTCAACCTACGCATTAACTGCACATTATCCTTTAATGTGTTACTGGAACTTTTTAAATGGTAAGTAAACACTCGTATCTTCTTTTTCATACCTCATTGTTGTTTTAAATATAGCACCTTAGAGGCAGTGCTTTTAAACATTTGTTTTGGGAATGGCTAGCTCTAAGTATTTCTGAACACAGGGTGGAATATTACATTTCGTTA
This sequence comes from Tomocerus nigrus, assembly GCA_019776505.1. Classification (NCBI taxonomy): domain Eukaryota; kingdom Metazoa; phylum Arthropoda; class Collembola; order Entomobryomorpha; family Tomoceridae; genus Tomocerus; species Tomocerus nigrus. The sequence continues at coordinate 22,154 of JABASI010000470.1, read as the reverse complement.
AGTTTTGGTCTTCTCCCGTCTTCAAAAGGATTGCATACCTTGTTCCTTTCATATTTACAGAGTTATTTAGGTATTTACTAACATACTTAACTACTCTGTCCACACACACTCTCTCTCTCCGAGTACCTGCGAGTTTGGAGTAGTAGAAAGGATTCGTAGTAATGCCCGTCGGCCATGTATGCTTATTGATTCTAACAATAACTTGAGTTGTATCTCCATGTACTAAACTGAAGTAAAACCTTTGCCATCAAGTTTCCTTTCAATTTGGAATATATTACATATTTATGTAGTACAGAGATAACTTGGGCTCTAAATTATATACTTATAACTCATAACCTATGATTACTATATCTCACTTAAGCACTTTAGCTTACTATAGCTCGAAACTATTTTCTATCCTTCTCGTTACTGATTACGTTTATTATTTATTATTTTCATATCTCTTCAATAGGATGTCATTGTGCTAAAACCAGTCCTATTATGTAGTTGTATTCTTTTCTGAACTATGCGAGAGTTTCTGTATTCTTCTTGCCTTTTCAGTCAGTAAGAGGAAAAGAAACTCTCTATCCTAAATGCCTTCGAGACATGTGACCAAGATTGAGTCTCTTTGGGCTTTTTCTCTTATCACATCCTCGACAATTATCTCTTGATTACATTTGTTTGGTCTGTTTCAACCGCAATTTTCGTTTCGTTTTTACCATCTAGAAATATTTGTGTCATTCATATTTCATATACTTTCTTGAGACCACTTACTGCTAAGTATTTAGTTTTTTTTGTCAGTTTGCTTAGGTACTTGCCTTGACAAATGTCTAATAATTACGGGGAAAATGATAAACTAATTTATCGTGGTTTGATAATAAAATATACAAAAGGTAATTGTTTGCATCTTGTAATAGTTTTCAGTGCATCTTTAAAATGTGCTTATGGGATCTATTGCTAAAAGTACAAACATAACTATACACATGTAGGTACATATTGATTTTTACGATGAAAGTGAAAACATGACCAAATGTGTCTTGCATTCGACTTTGAAGTGCATAGAAATAAGAAATCGTGAAATTATGTGTAATCGCTTGTGGTAAATGGTAAATGAGCCTCTGAGTCACTTCTCTATATACAATGTGTAATCTCTTCATGGATGGCAAATGAGATTTAGGATACTACAGTAATGTTATACAGAGCTGTGTTTTCTATTTGTCTGCAGACAACTCGATCCATTTGCAACAAATCAATCTTTGCACACTGTCATAATTTCCAACCATAACCTTCATCTTGGAATGCATTGCTCATATAATATGCATACTGGTATAACTCGTAATTATCAGTCAATTTGATTACGTTTCTAGATGTTTAGTATAGCGTATCATTACAGATTAGCATTAGTTAATAAAGATAAAAGTAGCTCTCTTCTGTAATTTTACCAAAAAATAAGAAATCCATCTCGTTAGTAATTTTGTATGATTGCTACTTGGCTGTTCGGAAGAGTTCTGGCCGTAGACTGCAAAATTTTCTTTTGATGTCTACTGAGTATGCACATTAATTAAGAGGCTTAAGCATGCAATTTTCTATTTGAAACTTTTCTCGTCAAGTAATAAGGTTATATTTAAAAAACGGGAATCTTTTCAGCTTTTACAACTATTTTCCCTTTGTTTTTTTATTTCTCAAGAGTAGTGCATGGTTCATTCATAAATAGAGACTGCAGTTAACATCATAAAATACAAAGTGAGTGAATGTAGCGCATTAATTAGCCACACAGCATTTCCATTCATATTTATGTGTAAAATTACAGTTTGAATTAATTATTGTTGTATAGTTGTTGTCGCAAGTTGGGAACATCGTATAATAACTATGATTATTGCACACTGGTAATAAGTACCTGTATTTCCTGCGCCGTAATTGACAATGACTTAAAAATCTATTTGAGTTTCTACTTACATTTATATACAAATATTCATTAACTTGAAGCAACTTTTCATTACGGTGGTAGGGCAGCCCATAAAGTTACCAATAACAAGTTTTATGATTGTCTTAAAATAAATTGTCTACTAATCATTTGAAGGTGCATCTATTTAAAGTGGGGATTGTTTAAGTAAGTAGCTGTTGTTGTAAAAGGTTGCATTCCACGTACTGTTAGTTAAAATTAAAATGTGTTTAAAAGGAACGGAAAACCATAACTTGTACAGTAATATTAAAACGAATACTAAAACTACCATAAAGTAACGCTAGACGCAATGTAATAGAAATAAAACAAAAGGCAAAGCTACTAATAATAATAAGTAGAGGTTCACCATGTGCATATGCAATTTACGATTGAAAAAATGAGAAATAATGACCGCCCATCTTCAATCCATATAACAATATCCACTTTATTTGGAATGGGTAAAAATGAGAAAAGGCTGTCATTAACATAAGCGTAAAACATTTCTCATGTATGTATACACTTAAAAGCAAAGTGCAAATAAAGGCAGGAATTGCGATAAACGTGCGGAGCACATAGAGTAATGGAATGTAATTAATTTCCCTATTTTTTCTTAACTTCTAACAGGATCCATCGTTTTTGCTGCAGAAGTGAAGGGAAGCAAAGGGAAGGAGGGAGAGACAACTCAATTGGATTAACTTCACTCAATTCATTTCGCACAAAAGGGATTTGTTTGGCTTCTATTGAATTAGGGAGACTAAAGGAACAAGTCAAGTCATTCCTAAACTCTTGTCATAGTTATTTAACAAACAGAGTTACCTACTGCAACGTTTACATTACGTGATCTTCATAGGAGAAGATATATACGTGCAAGTAGAATTCACCGTTTCCTGACTGACCGGATCGCTTCAGTGAAACTGAACACAGCCTACGAACGAGTACAGTTCAGACAGAACCAACGCAATCCACTCAAACTCATCCAAACGAAACTCTCGTCTGAAAAAGTGCAGCGAGTAAAGATATTACATATTACTCGCTTGTTAACATTCAGAATTTATCTGCAGACTAAGAGAGTAGTCCACTCACTGACTCATCCTAAATAGCCATAGATATGAAGTGGAGCCCATAGTCAGTCGCATATAAAGAAGTTCAGCTCAAGTCTGACCCGCTCTGTCGACGATGTGCTTTTCCTCCACTCTTCTTCTGTTACAGCCACAACGCTTCATGTCCAAGTAAGTTGTACTATGCTCTTGTGGGGATGGACGCCTATATGCTCGTACATATGCACATGATAAATTAGAGAGTCGAAAAGACATTATCAGAGATACATATACAGAAACGTAGACTCCTCTCGGTTGCTTTGCAGGTTGGTGTTAGTTCCCGTTGCTTGGGCTGTTCTCTCTCCTGCTCTCCTCTCATCTCTTGNGGTGTTAGTTCCCGTTGCTTGGGCTGTTCTCTCTCCTGCTCTCCTCTCATCCCTTGAAGTCAAAGTCAAGATCTGAAGAGTCAAAGCCAACAACGAACCAAGCAAGTCGGTCAAGAGGAACTAAAACATACGTACACTACAGTTGCTCATCTCTACAACGTGTCTCTACTACGAACCAACGTAGAATATGTTACATATGGAATCATAACCAGTAACTAGCCTCTCTCTTTCTCATGTACGTATAATTCAATCTGTCGACTGTCTTCTAGCCACTTATATGGTCATATTCATATCTATGAATGCTTTGCTTTTAAATTCCTTGCAAGATGATTCTTATGGACTAAAGGGACGAATGTAATCTTATGAGTCGAAAAGGTTTACGAGCAGACGTGGTCATTAGTACAGACTATAATATTATATGTCTGTGTAATACTATTCACTATAATATAAATATTTATTATTACTGATGCTGAAAGGAACTCAGTTTGAGTCATACTAAATTCCTATAATGCCCATAACATCGTAAATTAAACTGAATTCTTTGTTGAGAGACTTTAAAGAGTGTGGTAGAAGCCAATCCTTGCATAGACATTACTTTTAGATTTTCAAGAATGGAATTGTTATTTTATTTGTAGATAGGTTGATAATTCTACTATACTTAAAAGAGAGATGCTAGTTAGTAAAGTTAGTTTTAGTAACCATGTTTGAAGTATTCCATATTTAATTGAATAAGTGGATAATTTGGTAGAGAAAATGTTGATCAAATCATAGGAGCTTCTTAAGGATGAATGAGGAAGTAAGTAACAAAGTCGAAGGCAGGCCGATGAAATTCTATCGACGAAATCATTGTAAATCTGGGGATTTTGATCTCAATTAAAAATTAGCGGCTGCATCGTCGAAAGTTGATGTAGTTAAATAGTTAGGGACTGCACTAGTGCACGCTTTCAGAGTATAACTACTGCCTGTGGCATCCAATAATAATCTCATCTTGTTCATCATCTAAACTGATTTTCTTACTTTGTTAAACTCAGCTCGTAATCAGCTCTACTTGCCAATTGTTCGTGTATCTGTCTGGCCTGGCGCTGTATGATGTACTGTTGGATATTTCAATTAGTGCATTGAATGGACTCAACAATCGCACAACAATAGAAACGGGAAACGGAAAGTAGTCGTCGGTCAGTGTGTGAGAAATTCCTGAGGGAAAGAAGGCGAAGAGTCTGGCAGGCAGCAAGCAACACTTGATTATCTAATGAGAGAAGACTAGAACAAAAGAAAATGAATATCTGAGCAAGCACATCAGCCAGGACGAGAATAGTGCAAGAGAGGAAGACACTGTTTTGCAAGTGCACGAGAGATAAATAAAAAGAGGACAGAGAGAGAAGAGAGTTGGGAAGATCCTGATTTGGTTTGCTCATTCGCATCCACTGAAAAATGTCAGCCATATGCCATGGTTTCGTGCAAAACGCTTGGCGGAAAGATATCTGCTCGAATTGCTTCCGAGTTCGTGATGAGCACGAGATGATTAATTCGGTCAGAAGTTGTTCTAATAGCAATTTGACAGGCGGACTGAGCTTGGCCACTCCTAGCACTAATGACCATCAGTACAATTTAAGTGGTAGTAGTAGTAGTAGCGGTGTTGGTGGTGGTAGTTCGACTACGAACGGTTACTCTAATGCTCCTACAACCGCTACAAATGCTACAAATAATAATAACATGAAAAATAATCATTCCACTTCACACACGATGCCCCATCCTCACTCCGTATCAATTAACGTGAAAAGTTCTCCGAGCCAGTACATGCGAAATGCTCGCTACCAATCCCCAACTCTAGGTCAATCTGGTATAAGTGGCATCCCTCGAATTAAAACATCTTCGTCGACACTGAATTTCCACAGCAAAGGGCCCTACAACAACTACGAGTCCAACAATTCTTCCTCATCCTCCAAACTGAACAGCAACAGCACGAATTCGAATGGAAATGGCAGCAGCAGCGGCTGTAAGCTGAGAGGAGCAGCATCTTTGGAGGTCATATCGCACATAGGCTCTTCTGCTTCCTCTAATAATGCGTATGGGTACTCGAACGGCACGAGCAGGAGACATCCGTCCAAAGCTGATAAGGATACAATGAACAATAACAGTTTGCTGACATCCTCTGCTCGTAGCAGTTCCAGTTCTACTTTGACGCTCCTCGGTTCATCTCCTTCTGCAACCAGTTGCTCTGTAGCCTCGGGCACTGTGCGAAGTTGTGCTGGTAGTGGTGGTGTTGGTGGTGGTGGCTCCAAGGAAAATATTTTGCACTACAGTTCAACATTCACCAACAACAGTACACTCAACCTAAACAACAACACCAATTGTGCAAGTGGCTCTGCAAGTTCTGCTTGCCCTCTCAATGCGAATGCTACGAGTTTGACTCATCCTCCTCATCAGTTCACCTCGAACACTTCCACTAGCAACATCTCCACCAAGAGAAATCCTTCGTCCGCCGCTCCTGGCTGTGGCTACATTCTCAATAGCACTACCAGTGGCGGGGTCCACAGTTCAAATTCCCCAAATTCTCGTAATAACTTCGCTGTGACTCAGAATCAAAAGAATTCCTCCAACAACCGCTCCAATGTGCAATCCTCGAATCCCCCAAATGGAGCATCAGCAACGAAATTCTCTGCTGTGACAAATGCAGTTGGAGTGCAAATGGTGCATGTAAATGGAAACAACAGCTGTGCCAGTAGCAATAGTAGCAGTGTTCGTACAAATAGTGCTAATGGTAATGGTGTCGACGTAAAAACTCATCTTAATCATTGTAACAAGAGCAGCCCTGGTGCCAGAACCATTTCAACTACCTCCATTCTTGGCAACAAATCCAAAATCATGGATGAAACAGATGGAGACGTCGGTCTCACGGGCGGAAGTAGCAAAATTAAAGTTACCTTTGGCAATAATCATGGAAATCCTGTGCTTAGCTCCACTGACTCTAAGAATGGCAAAAGTGTCATTGTGGCCAGTGTGAATACTAAAGGCATTCTCAAGTCAAAGAATGGCAAGAATGGACGCAGGAAATTGACTGTGTCGTTTCCCAAGGAGGTGAGTGAGAAAGATTACATTTCATTTGCCAAATATTATTATTGCATTGTTCTTCAACACAACCCATTCCTATTCGTGTCTCTTTCTGTAGGTAACCACACATTCATATGACATGTGCATGCATTAAATTATAAATGTTCTTTTCCTTGCATTTTCTCGACTCTTGACTTGACAGGATAAGAGTGTAAGACTTGGTTATGTAACATGATACCTGCTAACAATATTTTATCATTTGACATATTCACAGACTATTGCATAGAAATACTATTGCACTTGCAACTCATTTTCTTGACAGCATTGCAGATTATCTGCAGAGTAAATCATGCATATCAACATAGCTGCCGTGCCGTGAGTCAACTAATTGCTTTCATCTAATTCTTATCTCTTTCTCGGGATAATGAGACTAGTACAAGAGTTACTGTTACGTTAGTAGGAAGTAATCACTTGGAAAAAGTTCTCATTAATGAAATGAATTGGCTTTGACTAATTAGCTAGCATATAGGTAGCTCCCATGTGAAATATCACGCATTTATACTTACCCCTTCTACAAATAATAATTTTACTATATAATATTAATACAAGTACGTGGGACAATGAGCTACCCACGCTCATGTTTAATATTGAATTAGCAAATATTTATTGTTTGCTTAACCTTATTTCAAATTATAGGGTAATAAAAGTCCTGGCCTACATTAAATAACTAACAATCAGTGAAAACCATTATTTATGCTAATCCTTGCTTAAATTACTCTTTCAATGAGATATTATTTTATATTATATTACTATTTCAAATGTGAAAATGAGGATTTCATTGTACGACTACCTATCTATTTTCCTTTGTATCAATAATATTTAAGTGAAGTGAATAGAGTTTGATACAGCGACGATTTTGGTAGTTAAAGAACCACAACGTTGACAAATGTCACATAAAATATATCGACATAATATTCTAGTGTTGTGTTTCACAACGAATATTTTAGTGCTATAACGGAATTATCATGTGTAACTGTAGACGTATAGACTTTATACTCAGAAAATAATAGTGGTTTGTTATCAATAAATTAATATTTAGCCAAATGAAAACCCACTAACTAATGTTTACACTTCAAATTGTTGTATTGTATTCGTATTCTTGATTTAGTTTCGACAATAACACTTAATTAGTCCAAATAATTCCTCGATGGTTTTCCTAGTTGGCTTAATGACGAAATCGTTACGCATAAAACATAACATAACATGCAAAAGTAATTCCAATGCGCAGTGTTGTTAATATTTTGCTGATTACCAGATGTAGTTGCTTATTATCATTAGTTGCCTGAGCATACTACGAATAATGCCTAATATTCATTTAGTGCAGATAGAGAATGCATGATTTAAATCAATCGATAGGTACATTTCAAGTAAAATTCTATTGAAGTCGTAATTGTGGTTTATCTTTCTTGTCACTGCAATGAGAAATTGGGAATTTAATATTGAACGTATTGAACAGGCTGTCTGATAGATTTTCTTTGTAATCGAGCATGAACGTATTTGGTGAATGTAGCAGCGAATAAATATTGGAACACGTTTATGTCATGTTTTTCAAGGACTTTGTCCTTAGTGCATTTAGTAAGACATTGGCCAAAAGAACCAAAAAAAAATACACTCTGTCTAGGGATAGGGTGGTACACACTTTATTTCAGTTAAGGTATGATGCTAATTAGTAGTCTATACAGTTGAAGTTGACTAATGACTAGAATATTCCGAGTCTTAATTTCTCATAGGATTTATTCTTGTTAAAAATAGCTGATGGAAAAGAATTTTTATCATATTATGTTAATTTGTTGAGGTGCAAATTGTACTAGATAGCATATTGATAGAATAATGTAGACTAAACATGAGTATACGTAAAAATGTGAACATTTGAATTTTTGTCTATCCAATTACCGGAGGGCTGGGTTGGGTTCCTCTAGTGTACATAGAGTCGCCATATGCTATGCACAGCAGCACTGACACAACTCAATAAAAATGCTTAACGTAATAATGCATAGTATATGTAATGTATGTACACAAAAGTATGGCGTGTGTATGTAATATTCCATTTATCCTGGTGCTAAGTATATGTGTACATATTTTGTATGTATATGCTTATTGTGAAAAGGAAGGCTGGATATTAGCATGTTATTTGTACTTGTTGGCTCTACGTGACTGTACGTAAGTAGTACACGATCTGTAATACGTACATTTTTCACAGTTCGTATGCATTGGGACTCATTTAGAGCTTTTGGTTATGTATCGCATGCATTTCGCTGTTTAGTGAGTCAACAGACGCGTTTTAGCTACACGAAAGGGGAATGAAGGGAGACAAAGGAATATTTTAAAGGAAAGAAAAATGTGTGGTTAAATTACAAGACCTTTTTTACTTAAACCCAACATTTATTAAGGTATGCCGGTTTTGGTTTGGCTGGGAAAGAAAAGTAATGCAGAAGTTGAGAAACAGGGTGGTAGGCTGTATGCAATGTGTTACAGGAGCAAATGTAGTAAATCCAGATATACCTATTATTTGATTGGTAAATTGTATTTGATCGTTTTACTCAATAGACATTTTGCCTTGAATAAGGATTTTTTGCACTCTCTTGCCCTTCTCCCTTTGTAATCTAATGAAACTCTCGCATCAAACTAATAACATTTAACACGTCAGTTCCATTACAATACAAGCTGTTTCTTTTGGAAAAAGTAAACGAGTCTCTTTGTAGAATGGCTTTAAACTACACAGAAGTCGTATCCATAGTCTTTATGACGTTAGCTATCTTGTTTAGTGTTACGTCGTCTCATGTCGCTTACTCAAAGGACTTTTACAATGAGTTTGGGTGTTACCAGTTTAATGACTCATTTTGGGACGAGATTTTCATGTTGATTGTTTGACTTATGACTGAGTGAGTTACGCATCAATCTTGCTTATAGTATCTGTGTTATCACAATGCACCCATGTGTCTCATTCCCTTCTGAGTTATGTCTTTACTCCATATTACTATTACCATTACAGCACACAGAACCTTAGAGATAACTTTATCTTTGTTCACATGTGGTTATCGAATATTTGCGTGAGTCTTGCTGATATGATAAAAAATGAATCATGAGTTATAGATAAAAGATCAGGAAGTCAAACTGCATGGGATCATAGGCATATCTAATGTGTATAGTATAAATAGTATGAACAAATCCATTTTCGGTTCAGTGATTTTTTTGGTGTTTGTAAGAAAAAATTCAATACTGAGGGTGTTACGTTCTCATTGGGAGGTTGTGCACACAATTATTAATATTCATATCATTATGTCAATTATTATATGTAACTTTTGTTTGGGTGCACAATGAAAAGATATTGTCTACAGCTTTCTGTAGATTTTGATATTTATCACCATACCATATGTAGCATTCGTGACAGTTTTCTTAGCACACACTAAACTAATGGATTTGCCAAATCTACCACCTTTCAAACTTTTCCATGCATAATATTTTTCTTACATTCAGCTCTCTAATGCGTTTGATCGTATAAATCGTCTGTTAGCACATCTGTCAGACAGTACTGAGTGCATTTACATTAGACGAAGGTTACTATTCCTGTAATGACCCAAAAAATTATTTAACCTAACGCAATTAAGCCAATCTGCTATATCTACGAAGCTATTTCTAAATACCAGCAATGCAACGTAAAATTGTGCAAAAGATAAATTGCATTATAAAGGATGAAGCAAAGGGTGAAAGGAAAACTATTTATTCTATACTCGCACCCACAATGATTAGAAACTTAATTAGCTGACGGACACTTGATGGAATAGAACATTACCGGCATGTAGGTATCTATTATTCTGCAATTTGTTTGCTAAGCAGTATAAACATTTCAAATATGCCAATAATATTTTTGCACTACTAATACAAGATACGCCCTAAAAAAGCGTTGCATTCGAAATTCGCAAGAGATAGAATGGGAATTTCAAAGTTAAGAATCTAAGCAATCTTATGTACACGATGAATAATAAATAAATATTAGCAACGAGGTAGCGACTAGAAAGCACGTTTGCAATGCAAATGTATAATTTGCAATCACATTCTACCTAGTAAGTAGTGTAGCAGGTACAATGTTAGTTATAGTTTGGAATTGAACTTTGTTTAAACATTTATTTGTTGCTGTCTCAAGCATCAAGCAACTAACTGGCAACTTGTAAACCAAATAAATGCAGATACCTACTTACTGTTGATAAAAATAATTTCCATGTTTCTTTTGTACACTCCACGCTCACGTATTTGGTTGTATAAGGATAATAAGGAAGGTTAATTATTTGTGCCAACTTTGCCAAGCCATAGCATGTCCACAGCCATATCCACATCACATGAATGAATGAAAAAATAATGTAAAATAAAATAAACAATACTAGCTCTACGCATATTTGTGTGTCCGTATACATACGTATCATTATCAGAGAAACAAAAGAAGAAAATTTGGGCAGGGAAGCGAGAATAATTAAGTATTATAAAAATATGATACAGTATTATCTATTCTTAATTCTTACATTCATGCTCAATAGTAATGTGGCTGTCTTAATCTGTAGACAGAGTAAACTCGAGGGAATGTGGTCAAGGTCCAACTACGCGACTACTATGTACAGTTACTCACACTAAAAAGTTAAAAACTAAAGCTTAAAATTTCTTTTTTCATGCTATCACCCTGTAATATCTCTTTTAAATGGTCTAAACACCACAGAACATATCAAACGACTGTCTGTTAAGTGTAAACAATGTAGAGACTTTTATCAAACTCTGTGTTGTAATGAGAAACTGACAAATGAACTTTGTAGCTCTACAGATCAGCAGCAGATCAAAACATAGGACACGGTTAGTCAAAGAAAAAACTACGGCGAGAGATAAGGTTAAAAGTCTAGCTGTGTAGCGTAGAGTTGTATAGTTACATGTTATTACATTGGTTTACGCTTACTGTGACTGACTAGTAGTGAACTAGTCAAGTCGATTCAAACGAAACCAAGTTGAAAAGTTGGAAAAGTCGAGAGAAGAGTGGACTTGTTAAACTGGCTTGTCCGGAATGCATATACAATAGCCACAGAGGAATAGAATGCAAATCTGCAAGGGATCCCTCTAGATGATCTGCGGTATTTGCATTATGACCATACAATAATGATTATGATTATTTTCCTTTAGTTTACAGTTTGCACTTGTTGATTCAATTGGTTTGAATTTTCTTTGGTAATGAAGGAGATAGGGATCTGTCTTGAGTTACCTCGCTAGCTTCAATATCGTAGTTCATGTCAGGGCAATCTATGATTTGCTATATTATTATTATAGGTTTCTGCATGTAGTTACATAGTTTCTACTGGGCTATAGGGTGTTTGGATGGATGTGAAAAGTAGGGATATGATAATAACGTGTGGTTACCTAATAAGTATAAGGAAATTATTCTATTTAAATGTAAGAAGATTAAATGAAGTGTCTTTTCTAATTTTTTGTACTATGTTATTGCGAACAGGTTTGCGAAGTCATTGGCTACGGAGGAGATATGAATGGGAGTTCATCAGACGAAGAGAATTCCGATGATGAAGACGATGAACCAGTTCCAGATCCACAAGATTCTCATTCAATATCTGAACTGCTCGAAGGGAATTCGTCAACAAATGCTGAGAAAGAACTGAATACTTTGACCCAGAAAAATACCAACTTCAATTCAATAAAGACGAACTTGCTGGGAATCACCTGCATTGAAATTGGTCCTATTGTTGGGTGTACAGGAGGGAAATCTATGGAAAATTCCTCAAAGCCTTTAGTTTCCATTGGGACTTTCGAGTCACGAAAAGAGCCATTGAAAATTCGCAAACTGGGTGATACGGAGTTGCCTACTAAAGTATTCAACCCTGTTAAGTCCATGATAAACAATAGCACAACTAATACAACTACAAATGCGGAGCCTAAGAAATTCATTCAGAAAAATAATGGTGTGAAAACCAGCCAGAAAGTTCCTGCTTCAACGAAAAATGAGACTGAGCCGAAGAAAACTATTAGCAATAGTGATGCTGCAAAAAATAATGTAACAATCAATGGTACTACCAATAGTAATTACGCTAAATTGATGACAAATGGATACACTACTAGTAGTAATAGCAATAACGTAAATAATGTTCAAGTAAATGGGCGAGATATTCCTGTGACAGGAAGCACTAATGCTATCTCCACTGTTCACGTCAACACGGAAAAAAGTGTTAGCTCTGCAAAAATTGCGACGGAAAAATTACTGGCGAAGAGTAATGATTCATCGTCAGCAGGACCAATGACTAATGGGGGCGACAATACCAGTAACCATAATCAACTGAACGGTGGTCTCACTCAGAAGCCTGCAATCGTGCTGGAGAAACCAAGGCCGAAACCTATTCTTAAAAACAGTCAAAGTCAAATTAAAAACAGTATTTCGTCCTCTGTGTCCAATACCAATACTAGTAACAATAATAAAACCAACGGGAATAATAATAATCCTCTGAGCAATTTGATTATTTTTACTGATGGAAACAACATCGCTAGCAAGAGAACCTCCTTCCTCAAAGATATTATCAACGACAAGGAGAAAAGTCTGAAAAATTCAGTAATCACCAACAACTCTTGTGTGCCACAACCAGACGAGCAATCTATTGACGGTCAATCAGCAATTTCCTTGGACAAAGATTCACTAGAATCTTCGCAACAGCCCCGAATCGTAAAGTCAGAACTTAAGGTGGATTTAAAATCTGGAAGCAACCATAAAAAACACACGACCACCATTGAAACGAACTTTGACGTAATTAAATCGCCAAATGATCTGGAATTTGACGATAGTTTAGAGGATTCTGGATTAGATATCAAGAACAGGACGGAGATATCGGAATCCGACGAAAAATCCAGTTCGGGATCTGATTCTGGAAACGAAAACGATTTTAGTGATCGAGGTGAACAGCGAGTTAATGTGAAAATTATTGGAGCTTCTAATGGTTCAACTTCCCCTAAAGGAGGATTGTTCATTTCTGTGGATGAAGTTGGGGACTCTGTGAAGAAACCTGCAAAACTTAGTCCTGATTCTGTATTGTTTTCTTCCGCATCAGAAATGTCCGCTTCGGGTTCCTCTGAAAGCATTCCCGATGTTTGTGACAAGAATTCTCCTGTCCAAGCAGTTAATGTGATCCCCATTCAAAAGAGACTTGCCCCAAGACCGCCTAGCAATCTCTCTGGAGCGATTTATGCAAATGAACAAGGAGAATCTGAAGAAGAGGTTTACGACGATGTTAGAAGTTTTTACAAAAATCCTGTCGAAGAAGATTTGGAGGATGAAGACTTGTACGATGATTGCGTGGCGATAAATGCAGCGGCGGCGGCGGCAGCTGCCAGCTCTGGAAAAGCTGTTACTGGAAGTTATAATTTCACAGATGGCTCAAGAACAAATGACGTAGAAATCGATGGCGAAGAAGAAAAGGTGATTCTTCAGCACAACGATGGCATCGAATTCATTGGCATTCGCAAAATTGATTCAGAAACATTTCTTAGACAACGATCTCCTTCTCCAAAGAGGGAACGTTCTTCTTCCGCCAGTCCGAAAGCCCGGAGAAAAGTGAATCAATTTTTCAGTACCATCGGAAAGAAAGCCGGAGCTGCATTCAGCAGTGGAAACCACAATTCGAACCGAACAAAGTCCCCTTCGGCCCTCTCAAATACTTCCTCCTCCTCCACAAATGCTGCGTACAAGCGCTCTTTGTCCACAGATGAAGTGAGTATGACACGAACTCAAGAGATCTACGCAACGCTGACACCGACTAGCTTGAAATTCAAAGGTTTAGCCCCAGTCCTGCAAAAGTTGTCCCGAATGGATATGTCAAGCGACAAGGATAAGCAGAAAGAGAAAGATAAAGGCCACAGCGGAAATTGCAACGGAGAAGACGGAGATCATGGGAAAGAGAAGATCTTTAAGAAGAATAAAATTTCAAGTTCCATAAAGAAATTCCTACGTTTTGGAGGAAAGGAGGGGGAATCATCTTCGTCCGGTTCAAATAAGTATGATTTTAATAATTCCTCCTTTATGACAAAGACTGATAATAGTGAAAATCTGAAAAATTCTGCACAATTTCACTCTGCTTGTATGAGCACCGCTTCGGATGAATCATCATCCATTCCCTCATGTATCTCAGAAGAGAGTTCAACTGCACAATCCGAATCTTCTGTCTCATCTGCACTTGTAAATACACCGAACGCGAGCAACAGCAGTAATTATGATAGTAACAGTAGCAACATTACATCCACCGATAATGATTCTGCTTCAGGAAGGAGAAGCGCCGTTCTCGGAACGGCCAGTCCCTTGGGAAGACCTCCACCTCCTCCTCCAAGGGTACATTCACTCGATTTGCTCAATAAAGTGGGCATCACTGTGGCGGGTCATGGGGCTAACGGAACCGTTCGTCCCGCCCGTCCCCCTCCTCCAGTCAGATCCAACAAAGTGGCTCCCAGCTTTGTCTCTGTCTTCTCCAACGGAGCCGACATCATGGCAAACACAATTAATAATTCCTCTAATTCTCCTACAAATAATTCTAATCCAACGTACGCAAACGGAAGTTCCGGCAACAACAGTGGATCCAGTTTCAACTCCACGGATATCATGACTCCTCCGAACAAACCCAAAAGGAAGGCTTCAATGAATGGACAAGGCGCCAATAGCAGAGATCTTGAAAATACATACAACCATATCACAAGTTTGAACCTGGAGACATTGAAATTGATCGCATCCCAAACTCCCGTAAGTGCCATTACTCAATTCAAATTAACGATTTATGGTATAACAGTCTTATTGGTAATGTGTATTCTGTAAACAGGACAAAATTCAGCGCAGATCAAGTCATCTGGTAAAATATAACACCTATCCGTTACGCTGGTCACAATTTTACGTGGAGCTGTCACCGATGTCTATGGGAATCGGCTATGCTTTCTATAAGGCTTTATGGGAAGACGAGCCTTGTGTTTTACTCGTTGAAGAGAGCATGACGGGTGTGTCTCCATTTAACTTTGAATGCCTTGAGACGTCAGCAACATTTGAGGATGTGGTTCCTGCAGAATTTGTCACTTGGGAGGCTTCTGACTACGTCAACAGTGGCAGTGGTGTAAAAAGTACTTTATCTTTATCTCTTTTATAAATAGCATCCTAACTAACTTCCCTTCAGAGCAAACATTCTAAATATTGTCTCCATTATATATTTACAAAGCCACACACTTGCTCTACTTATCACAGTTCACCATTGCATAAACAACTAATCTTTTAATGTCCTTACTCTCCTCTATTATCAACTTGATGACAATTTTATAGCATGAAAGTGAATTTAAAAAAGCAAAAATTCTTGCTTAGCAATGACACTACATAAATTGTCCTGATTTGAAAAGTGAATTTTTAAAACAATGATTTGTTTTTCTATAGGTTCCGTTTCTGTCCTGCCTCCAGTCACAGCACAAAGTATTTTCGACTACGTGAATAATTCTGCAGTCACTGCTCAAAGAAAATATTTCGCCCTCCTGCAAGCAATGGATTTTTGGCATCGGCATGAAATGTCGAATTTGATTGTCATCGAAAGCGATTGCAATTCGTCGGATTCCTTCGACTCGATAGAATCTGTGCTACTCTATGTTCACCCTGTACCTCAGCATCAACAAAAGGCGTCCTTACATCAGCGTCAACGAAGACCCAACAGCTCTGATTTTGAAATCGCAATGAAGCAATTATTGCTAAATAACCACAATGAATGTATTTTGAATGAGAATGATCGTCAAGTGTTGTTCCGTCGCGTTTCAGGCTCAGTCGAAGAAGTTGAGTCCCAACTTAAATTGTTCTTACAGTTGAAACTGTTTAGTCCGAAGCCGACTTCGTCGGAGTTGGAGAAAATTCGCAAGCACCGTTCCGAGAGGGCTATTCAGCAATGGTTGGACCGAGAGAGAGCCCTTTGTATGAATGAAGCCGTTCAGAGGTCGATACAACGAGAATCCCAGCCCATTTCACCATTTAAGAAGTCCTACTTGGAGTTTTTGATGACGCCGGAAAATAGTGCCAAAGCTGTTCTGGATATGTTGGTCGACTTGATTTTGTAGTTGATCGACAGTAAGTAGACTTTAGTGATATCATGTCAATAACCATATACTAAGAGCAGATTGTCATGCTCAAACTTGCTTAAATTAGGTAAAAAGTTATTTTAGGTATATATTAAATGTTGCGTACTATAGTATTAACCGAGAAGGACACAGAGTAAATCCTATATCATATACAATCATAAAACTATATTCATAGTTATTGCAATCATTGTTTGTAAAAAGCCGATTCACATTATCAACTCTCGTATAGCGTTCTTTTACTTACTTTTTTGGATATTAATCATGTCCTGTACTAAAACTTGACTGTTTGGAATTCAATAAACATTTCTCAAGCCAATATTGTTCATCTGATGTCTACAATATTTATTGCTAATTGCACCCTGTAACTCATTAAATCACAATAAATAGGATAAAAAAATAATTCTAGTCTACATAACCAAGAGGATTCTCAAAAATTCCATTGCATGAAAATCACAAGTAGGCTATATTTACTCGTTTTTATAACCTTTGTGCATAGAAACTAGACCAAGCTGTTTGCTGGTTGGTTGTGTGTAACTAGACGTAACATTATAAACAATTGCGTGTTTTAGTTGTAATAATATGTGGTTACCAGATTCATTTTTAAGACTTTTCTTGTAGATTTCCTGTACAGATCGCTTTGAACACTCTCTGTCAGAAGGAAGAATGAGTTATAGTGCAATGTTATGTTAGCTATTTACCATGTGTTATTTATGTTGTTAGAATGTAATGTACGGTAACTGTACTACCTAATTAATCATTCAGTTAACGAGAGAACTCGACAATTTTATATTACTTACCTACGAAATAGTTTAAAATATTTCATTTTGACTAAACATGCATGTCCTTATTTATATAATGTTGGTTCTCTTAATTGCTTACTAACCATAGAACCGAACGGTCCAGTAATAATATTGTTACCTACTCGAGCAAGTATATTTATGCATTTCAATAAGTACATTTATATGGGAAGTGAATGTTTCAAATGGCTATTACGATAGATACTTGGAGAATTGTATTCTGAATTTTGAATTTCTAATGGGGCATTGTTGTAAGAATGTACCCTAAGAATGAATTTTGTCATAAAAGCATACGACAAACATAATACCGACTAAAACTAAACTGCACGAAACGTGTTATTGAGATTGCATTCTTTAAGGTCTATACTCACAATGCCACAATAAGACTTTTAGTATTTGATGGCTTAACATTATGACTGTCTTAACGTAAAGTAAATAATCCGCAACTATAAAGCTCTCAGGATGAATTGCTCATAGTTGAAATGACAACATCCAATTTTTTCAGAGAAGCACTTTGTCTTATGAGTTTCTTAGGTTGAGTTAAAAAAAGATTTGCTTAAGTAGAGAAGAGACTATTTATTTTCTGATTTTTATATAAAGATATGCAAGTACATATATGTGTAAGTGTATACTGTATATATGCATATGATGGGATGAGTATTTTGAGTTGTGGTTGGATATTTAGTTGTTTTCACACCCGTAGACCCGAATACAAAACAAAGTAAGCTACATAGAGATCCTCACTGTTAGGAAAGAGTGATTTAATTTGCACCGACTTTGCCCCAAATCACACAGTCTATTTACTTGACACGACCACGCGAGGAAGCTAATCTAAATAAAGGATTGAATACCAGTTATTCATTTAGCATTACAAATCTTGCGAGTTGCAAACTATGTAGCCTATTCCATTTCAATCATTACTTACTTTAACTGAAGATGATCCTCGACTTCCCATTCGGTTTTAATTACCGTCCTTCTGGCATTCCCGCAACAAATTTTCAATGCATTCCCTGTCATGTCCCTCACTTTACTCCTTCTTTCATCTTCCAATTCAATACTTCTACTTACTGGATAATAAATATTTAGTGCAGCTCATGTATTATAAATACTGTTACCTATGTGTAGTGTAGTATTACCTACCTATGTACATTTCAGTTCTTTAATACTAGAAATTTGAAGTGCATGTCTGTTCTACTTGTCGAAACTGCTGAGGAAAGAGTGGTAACACGACAAAGATCATAGAGTTCATACATGATGACGAAAATAACTATTTTTTCCCATCGAGTCCTTGATGCAGTTATTAATCTCAGAGTCACCGCAGAGACTAAAAATATTGCTTCATTACTCGAAAGCAAACAGTAAATATATTTCCAATCTTCAGGCCTCTGCCAAATGCTAAATATATTATACGTATACTAAACCGAAGCTTACATGCTATAACAAAGTAACTAGCGAGCTGTTAATGTAGTTCCTAAGTACAAGACACAAATCTCATCCTTTAGATTGCACTTAATCTATACATTGACATAAGCCCCTATTACTAGAATAGAAACTCATCTGTAAAGTACCTCAGTAGTCACAAGACAATTCGTGGCAACCAGTCTACAGCAATTTATTTCAAGATCCTTTAATAATTATGACTGACATTTATGGCTCTATTGTGATGATAAATTAGGTTAACACAGTAATCTCGCTGTTATGTGCAGTAGCAATTGGCAATGGAGGATAAGTTGACTTGTCGTTGTCCTATTACTTTTTACTATCCCACTTAAAGCATACAAAATATACATAGCACCCTTTACTACTCACATACACTTCCTATAAAATAATTCTAAAATGTAACTTACATCACGATGCAAGATTGTTATCCTTTTCTATACGTTTATTGCTTCTGTCGTGCCATGTCTTCTAAATAAACATAACCCACGCTTTATAACACTTCAGTATATATAGTATTACCGAACGTTTTCATTTACTTTTATTATTATACCATATCCGAATTCAAAACTGAAAATACTTATGTTAATCATCATTTACTATCAGTAAAAGAATTTTCAATTAAATTATTAGGACTATAATAAATCATTGCATGAGATCAGGATCTAAAAATAAATAAAATAATATGGTCAAGTCAAGTAGCTGTAACTTGTAGAAGTTCACGGATGAACTTATCTATGTAATTTTTTTCAGTGTAATGCTAAGGGCTGAAGCTTTAGACTTATCGAAAGCTTATACTACTTATTTCTATATAACACAAACAATATTTCATCCAAATAAGCTGAAATGAAAATCTCGTTTATTTAACTTAAGATTCTAAGTACTGTTTATTTAACTGAAGACTGTAATGTTTACGATATTTTTTCTGATTTTCCTTTGATAGCATAGTTGAAAGTGGAAGGAGAGGAAAAGCAGAGGAAGTGGATAAAATAATTGAAAATTGGACTATTTTTAGCGTAACAAACAAGATTACAGTAGTATTAGGTTCGTCCGTGCCCAGTGGTTAGTACTGTGTGACGTAAACTGTCGTCTGGCCTCGCCTCAGGAATTGAAGGAGAATGACAAGTATTGCTGTAAAAATTGTCAACCAGCTCTCTTTATTTTCCTTAACTTTAGATTAGTTGAGATTGGAACAGAGCCCATAAACACAATTACATACTCATGGTATCTGTAGTAATGTGAGGTTTATCTGTACAAGGAGACTTGATCTAACTAACCTCTTGCTACTAAATACACACATAGTAGATTACGACAGAGACACATACAAACAACGCTATTTACTTTGTATCCAATATATTTATTTGTTTACATTGCCTACAGTCACGGAGTCTACTCTGCTAACTCCTTTACTCTGTGCACTTATGTATGTCGTAATGTCGGAGACTGTAGATGAATTCTGACGTAGGCCATTTAAACTTAACACTCATTAGTACACATTGACTACAGTATATTTAGTTTTCGCTTAGTCTCTATGAACATTCTTATATTGGCATACGTAATAGCAATTTTGCCGAATTTTTCATTGCATAGGCAGATTCACTCTCAGACTTCTGATACCCATTTGCACAGTTGAAATGAACACTATGTGATCTAATGGCTTGCTACAGATATATCCAAACTTAAGTTTATAATGCGAAATCTAACAAAACTATTGCGACTCACTCCCATAAAGATTGGATTGAGAGATACAAGTAAGTTTTATGGCAATTTAAAATTAAACACTGGTCTTTTGTGCTTAAATTAACTGTGGTTTTCTGCAGTGGCAATTACATTTATATTGAGATACATCTATTCTATTGTTTTTCACATTTGTTAGCTAACTAAGCTGAGCTGACACAACATACAACAACAACCAAAGATCCTCCGTCAAACGTGCTCAACAGAAAGATAGTAATAGATGCTGAATAAATTTTTATGGATTTTTTCTGTCGGTTTTTGTACAAACTTACTTAAATACACATGCATTTTGCCCACATTAGTACTTCTTAACATAATACATTTATCTAACTACGTAGTTAACAACATTCGGAGAAATGATTCAAATAATATGATTTGTCTGCGGTGCCACTAGGTGAAACAATAAATTAGTAGACATAGGTACTTACTACTTTGCAGCATAACAGCAATATTAGTAGAGAGCTCTTTTCGTTAAAACATTTTTAAACAAAGGAGTTTTCTAAGTAATAAAAACTAGATGAGCTGTAAAAAATTATATTAATAAATTGTAAGTCATGTACAATGAAGACACACAAGTACAGCTAACGACTCGAGAATATTTGTAATTAGTTATTCTGTACACACATAAAATTACTATATTACATGTCTTACATTATCTTAATTATATGTAGTCGTGATTCTATATGAATCAGCTATATGGTTTGAGAACAAAAAACAAAAGAATACATAAGTCACAGAATGTGAAGGAATTATAAACTCTCAGCAAAATGAAAATAAATATAAAGGTAACATAACATACAAAAGTAAATAGTTAGGATAGATTATCTGAGATTTCTTGCCATATGCTGACATTGCTCATGTACATGTTGATTATTGTAATTTGTCTTCCCATCTCTGCCAATGCTTGACACAGACACTTCACATCCTATGTGATTTGCAGATCTACCATTTATCTAATAGTATATTTTGAGACGCAAAGATTTTCTTTACAAAATTAGTGTTGATTCTTATGTTTTTGTTGAGAAATCTTCATCACATTGAGAAATTCGCCGTTATTTTTCACTGCCTTGTTTCTCACCATTTATCATCCCTGTTTTTGCTCTGTGTGTTGTACATGAATGCAAATTCTGGTGGTTGCTATAAGCCAGCAGTTTTAACTTAAGACAAATCAAGTGCAGTTTTTGCTCCCTTTTTTTCAATAATTAACTAAGAGTGGTAAAGATAACGAAAGAGAAAAGGCAATCTACAGAAGAATTATTAGGTACAAAATAATAGGAATCATAAATACATGTATCCTGATAATCGTATGATAATCTCATTATTTTATATGAGCTATAATAACGTATGTACCTAGTACCTACCATTACTTAGGATACTTTATTACTAAAGGTACTCGTGTACTCGTACAGCTAAAACTTGAAATTCTTGGCTTATCCTATAGCCATACCTTTGTTTTGTAATATATTGCTTGTATTCTCAAATATATTTCATCTTATAACCTAGTATTTATAAAATTACTTCCTTCTGTGAAACATTGTTATTTTACGTCAGAACAGAAGAGGAGACAAAAAAGGAATATTTTTAATTAAGGCACTTTGAGCCGTGAAAA
>JABASI010000469.1:0-38512 GCA_019776505.1 Tomocerus nigrus | reverse complement strand
GACATCGGCTGCATCTTACTTTTATGATACTGTTATTGTGTCATCTTCCTTTATGACACTGTTTACAGTTTTGCTTAACATCATAACACCATTTTTAATTTAATATACTTAGAATTAGTTAGCAACATTATTAGACACGGATAGATATTATATCCTTACTTATATATTTTTTTTTGCATACTTATATGGAAGAGTGAAAGCTTGTTTGAAACGACAATTTATTTGGATGACAATAACGGGAAGAGAGAATAAGGAGGTAGTTTCTTTGTACGACAAGGCATGGCGTCTTTTCAACAGTGAAAGGAAGGACAAGAGAATCTTCGTTTGAAAAGTGTATCTGTATGCAAGGCTAGCGTCTCATTTTATCCTTAACTGTAAAGTCAAATGTATTCTTTGCTAAAGATTGGGGTTTCTGAACACGATCACAGATACGGATACTAATGTCCTGTTATGTGCACACACTATAAGGACATTATATGTACATCGTCTATAGATTTTTCGGAGAATGCAACACATGGTATATAAGTGTAGGAGAAAATGCAGAGCTCTCCGTATAGCTATAAAAACAAATGCTACCTATTTAATTAAAGAGGAGGATGATGATGATGAGAGGGAAAGCGCTATAAGGATTTATACTTATAAAGGAGCAGTAGGTAGACTCAGCCTCTATTTTTACATAGTGACTGGGGCTGTAACATTATTTTAATAAGTAGCATACTAAAATGGGCCATTGACTATAAGGTAACTGGTAGCCGTTAGTATAACTGGAAGGACAGTAAAGGAAATGCAGTGCAATCTAATGAAAGATGCACAGCTGCAACAAATGCGGTAATAGAATATTGTCTTGTCTCTGAATTGCCAGGCAGAGAGAGAGAGAGAGAGAGAGACGAGAGATAAAGCAGGGAGTTTTAGGGTTGTGCTTCGAGGAATGTGTGTATGTATTCCGGGATTGAATGTTGAATTCTGTTGTGGTGTGGATTTTCAGGCTACCTGCACGAATCTCCTTCAACTACCAGTGGCTCATCTCCGATCTCGAGTCCAGAGGAGCCTCCGAACGTGACGAACATGGATAGTCACCGCAGCAGCCTCAGTCACAATCAAAATCACAGTCAGTCAAGTAGTCATAGTCACAGTCAGCCGACATCAGTAATTCGGAGTACCTCACGTATGTCTCGCTTCGGTTGTCTCGCACCACCGAAAAAACGGGAGTTGTACAGACCGTATTGTCTCCCCGAGTCAATCATTGCAGTTCAACAGGAAAAACTTCGTCTGCAGTCCGTCTGTTCAACGCTTTTCGAACGGAAGCCCGAAGATCTGACGACAGCCCACGCGATTCTCGACTTGTCGACGTCATCCCCTCTGCTGCCTCCTGTGCCGCCGTTGACATCTTCTTCGACTTCGACAACAACGCTATCTTCCTCTTCAGTGACAATTACTGCTTTAACTGCCCCGCCTCCCCCGCCACCACCCCCGTCGTCGCAGTCTCTGAACACAATGCCTCCTTCTTATGAATCTCAGCAACAGCAGCATCCTGTCTGTACAACAGTAACACAACAATCAACAACGAATTCCCCCTGTAGTGGAAACAGTAACATGAAGAGTCAAGATCCTCTACACTCACCTGTCCATAATTTGAGTCATCACCATCACACAGCGCACCACAGCAATAATAATCAGCAGCCGCTCTCAGCATTAAACACCAATGTCAATTCTCCCGTGACATCTTTCCGGGACGTTCTGCCTCCATCCTCCCGGAAACAAGAGAAAGAGAAAGTGGTTCGGGATCGAAGTCGAGACTCAAGTCACTCTGGGGTTTCCACTTCCGGGAAAACTGTATCGTACACTTATGAGGCATTTTTCGTGTCGGATGGTCGCTCGAAAAAGAAATCACTGATCTCACCTTCATCAGTTAGCGGGGGAGGGGGAGGAGGAGGAGGAGAACATGGGGGCAATACCGTCGTCCCAGCTTCTAGTTCATCACCAAAGGAAAATCTATCAGATGCGGGGAAGTACTCTGCAGAGTCAGATTCTGACACGAGCTGTGCAGCAACAGGCTCTAAAACTCGCTACACATGTTCCGAATGCGGGAAACACTACGCGACCTCATCGAATTTGTCCAGACACAAGCAAACGCACCGAAGTCTGGACTCGCAGTCCGCAAAGAGATGTCCGACTTGCGGGAAGGCTTACGTGTCCATGCCAGCCCTCGCCATGCACATCCTCACTCACAATCTTCATCACAAATGCGATGTGTGCGGGAAGGCGTTCTCTCGCCCTTGGCTGCTGCAGGGACACATGCGATCTCACACGGGAGAGAAACCGTACGGCTGTGCTCATTGCGGGAAAGCCTTTGCTGACAGATCTAATTTGAGGGCCCACATGCAGACTCACTCCGCCGCCAAAAACTACACTTGTAAGCGCTGCAATAAATCCTTTGCTCTCAAGTCTTATTTGAACAAGCACTATGACTCTGCTTGCTTTAAGGACTGTCCATCACCTTCAGATGCAGACGAGAGTCAGTCCAGCTGTGACCAACTCATCTTGCCCATCTTAGCCAACAACACGAACGGGCTCGGCGGCAGCAGCAGCAGCAACTCGTCCTCCTCCTCCAACAACAATACTCACCTTCCCCACTCACCACACTCACACTGTACCAGTAGCAATAGCAATTCCAACATCAGCCTCTCGCTCAGAGATATTAGCCCTCCGGAGTCTGCCGTTGAGGTAATTGTCCAAGTCTCCTAACATCACCTAAACTCAATAAACCAACGCTGGCTACCTAAACAGACGTAACGTAACAACAAGTTGAAAAATCCAATATATCGATTACACACTAGACTCCAAACGACCACCATCCAACCATATTACATACATTTACTATAGACTACAGATTACCAGCCAATTTCACTACACTCCTTCTTCCTCTTCCTCCTACTACCACCAAACTGAGCTCTGCTGACGAACAACTCTATTCGGCTCAACGAGCCGTAGTAGTAGAGCCACACCACAGATATTCCTATATTACTTTCCTATTCTTTTCTCTATTCCACAATAGATCTCTCATCTCTCCTTACAGATATAGTACTAGCCGTAGCGTACGTAGACCGAAGTCCAGTCCACTAAATTCCAGTCAACTGAAGTTACCCAGATACCCTCAATCACTCACTCACGCTGATGCAGAAGCGAAAGAAGAAGCAACAGACAGACTATAGTCATCTCCCTACCGAAACTTGCACAAGATTTACAAGACCATTACATACATACAAAGTATACTGTAGTAGCATGCCCTATCGTATCGTATCTACGGAGGAGAGCATCTTCAAGAGCCACTGACCAGCCAACAGCATTTTTTTTCCTCGGGAAATGAACCTGACCTCAAAAACTCAAATCGTACAGGATCAAACTGAAATATAAACAACCCGCGTAGATACAACATCCATCAATGCTCCTAGGCCACTTCAGCTTTCACCTACATCCAATGCCTAGCCACTCCAATTTAAAACAGCTAGAAAATCAAATCAACGGCCAGTCTTAAGACATCAGACAGATGTTCACCCCACTATCATTCAAGCTTCCAGCCGTACTATTGCGCAGAAACTTCTAACTTCAAAGCACACGAAATTTACAAGGTAATTAAAATTTTCCCTGAATTTTCATTTTCTAGGTGCAAAATGGAAAAAGCTAAATTTTCTATAATAGACCACATTTGCATACAGTGGCACCCACCTATCTAATTTCCGAGTATTTTGCTCATTAGGAAAAGCTACACATTCATTGGTCAAAAATACATTTATATAGAACGAAGGATCGTGAATAGCTTTCCTGTGAAGTATTTTGTATGTAGAAAGTAAAAGTAACGTCAACATCTTTAAAATAACCACGGAGTGTAATGTGTAATGGACATAGAGCCAAGTCAACTAAAGTAACGCAATGTAAGTAAGCGTAACATCCCAATCCTCTCTCGAGCGGAACTCAAAGTAAAACTAAGAAAAGTAAACTTTTCTGCTCGGGTGGATGGAGTGATTCAGCTCAGTTTGGTCGGCTCTCTTTTGGTTGACCATACTCGTTTGCTTTGGTAAACTACCCGGGAGGTAGCAAATGCATATATGTAGGAGTAGTAGAAGGAAGGAGCTGCTACACATAACTCCCTCCTCTTGACTTTTGTAATATACATACACATTTATCTAAAGATAGATAGACAGATAGGAGCAATAATATTCTACGAACATCTTTCCCTACTTCCACTACTTACTAACGAAATGATATTTATAGATATAAGGGAGAAATTGTAGTCGCACTTCTGCAGTAGCCTCTTCTTCCCTTCACTTGAGATAAGAAATCACACCAAATCAAAGAGTGAGTTAGAACACACGGAAAGTAAAACAACATATCTTTCCTACCACCTTCCTAGCATCTCTCCCTTTCCATTTCTTACACCTGCTCTCCTCTATTCTCCTCCAGACGTTCTCTCTCTCTCTACCCTCATCTCATCTCCGACTTTCCCTACCTAGCTTTCACTCCAAATCTTTTCAATGAGAAAACTTTGCGACTTTCACTCAGGCTTGACTTTCTTCCTACGTACTTTCTTTTGATCTGGGATTCATGAGATTTAACTTACCAGATACTTATATAATCTCGCTTTACCTACGTACATTGCATACATATACGCACTCCCACTTTTTCTCGCCCAACTCTGCAACCTAACAAACACATTATACTTATTTATCTTTCCACTCATATTCATCAACTCCTCTTTATTATAACAACCGAAGGATTCCAAGGTAAAAATCATTATAATCCTATGAAATAATAATGCTATCTAAGATTCTTGAAAAAAACTGTAGCTGTGTACGGGGATTACAAAGGAGTATCATGATGCCCCTATAGTAATGAAAACATTACACGAGCCAAAGTATTCTTTAGTGTATGTCTTTATAATGTTATTAGGGAAATATAATGATAGTAATATTACCTGTGGTAGTTTGTGAATTTAGTAATTTTCTTGGATGGTTTTGGGGAAAGGTTGTAATAATAAGGAGTACGTATTGCAGAGCCACTTAAAATCCATAAACCCATCAGACAAGCTATAAACAAGCCTAATAAGATAATCAATGCGGTTCTGTGATGTGATGCGAAGAGGCTTGATGTGATGGTGTGTCGAGCTAACATATCAGTATCGAAAATCCACATTGTGCTTCAGCCTTACTCCTCCCGAGCTATTAAATTAAATCTCGTCTATACCAACATACAACGAGAAGAGTGACTGAAATACTCTAGAGATTGTTATTAGCACTTGCTAAGGTAGATTTACATAAAAACTCTTTGCTAGACAGTTCTTTATGATGAGATGAGCGTGGCGTAGACAAGAGCACAATATAAAGCCAAGAAAATCAAACTAGTGTTTCAGCTCACTATTATTATCACAGACAGGCTCTCCATTATAGCCCAAATCATATCAAAGTCAGTTTGCATTAACGATAGAATAGAAAGGCTAGATCAGTCGAACAATGTATGTGCTACAGAAAGCCGCAAGTACATGGCATTTTGCATTCTCCCCTTATATTACTCTAAGCCCACTCAAGTACTGCAACGTTGCTTATCTTTATCTCATTTGAATCAAGCGGATTCAGCAGAAAATCCTTCAAGAGCTCATACAAGGCACCTTTTCATCTCATCTGTTGTCGATCTATCTTCTATTATGCGACTCCACTCTTTCTTTCACCCTTTTCAGCTTTCTATAAAAAAAAACTCCCTTTCCCATTATCACTTAAGTACCTTTATGCGTATACAAATTCTACATAATATACTTACATATAGTTACAATAGGCATCTCTCATTTCTCCCTAGATGCACCTGTATCTAAAAAATTCGACAATAACAGGATTTTCTCATTGTTGGCTAAGTTGTGCCTTATTCCCAAGAAATAAACTAGAAAAGTCATATATAGCAGTCTGCATACCATGCAATAGATATGATATGATTATGATATGGCAGTGTCTTTTTGATGCACACCGTGCAAAACTCGTACAGTCACTAGACCTTACATATTTGAGTAGATAAATAAATGAAATGGAAACGTTCTCAGCTAACAGAGTGCAAAGGTATCTATCTATAGCTCAAGGAAACAGAAATACAATGGAAAAGGACACAAACAAGTACAGACATGTAGTAGACATGTAACATGATTTGCCGAATGTATGCATACTGCAAATATAGCTGTCTGACAATGTAAAAAAGCCAGCTATATTCGCATATTTCATCCGAATGTTGAATCAATAAAGGATCACACAAAGCCGTAATTGCTCTCAATAGGCGTTAATCAAAAAGAGCTATCAAAGGCCGCAGGGCTTATTCAGACACAGTGGACTTTTTGAGCCTTGATTTTCTGTCGTCGTAGACTATCAGTATGGCGTGTTGTTAATGTTAATGTCACTACAAACAGATAAAATGTTAATGATATTAGCACACGTGCAAGCCACCGGGCAAGCATATACTTAACCTAACGATTAATTTGAATACAAAAAATAAATGCCAATATTGACCTAAAAAATACCAAATGCGGACTTACTAGAATGGCATAAATAACTTGCTGTAGGTTGTTTCAAATGCTACTCATTAAAATTATTTAAGGCTCAATTATCATCGTACCTACTACAAGAGCAAATACCATTACTGAACCCTGCTAATATTGCACTTTAATCCTTTTATTTGCCCTAAATTACAATACGTACATGGATTAATGGCAACGATATTAAAATAATTAGTGTGTGATTATTTTTCTACTGGCATAATAAAATGCAGCTAATATGCAATTAGGTTTCAGACTGTGTTAAGTATTGTATTGATTGACATGGAAGCTGAGTATTAGAGTAAAGCAAGTCAGAAAGCAGCCTTTAAAATGCTAGTGGCACGCTAAATGCGTCAATTTTGTAGAAAGCCATAAAAGTGGAGAGAGACAGGTTCTCTAATACTCACTCAGTTTATAGGAATAGGAAAGACAGCTGGAATTTGAGAAAGAGAGATAAGAATGGTAGAAAGATACAAGTTACTTCTTGGGTAACATGGAAAATACATGCACTAGCTGTTCGTCCACAGAATTCGTTTAGGAGGGCAGAGAAAGAATACCTACTACTACACTACTACTAGAACTAGAGTCAAGAAACATTAATAAACTAGAGTCCAGTATATGCGAGGATATATTCTTTATATTGTGCAGAAGAGAAGGTTTTACCGAATTACTATCTGTTTAGTGTGGTGCATACATAGTGACGTCGGACATGTTAGTACATTAGGCAGGAGCTGGAGAGTAGTAGTAATACATATGTGATGCGATGACATACAAGTTCCTCCTATTTTCTTTATCCAAGTTAACTGAGTGAGTGAGTGTAGTCTACTTTGTATGCAGGCCTGTCTCTGTCTATTCCTACTCAACTGTGGACTAAAGTGAAGTAGATAGAAAATTTTAATCAAGAAAGACTCTGGCATGTGGCTGCTGTTACAAAGTTTATAAGCTGCACGTTTCCTAGATGTAACTCAGTTGAAGAAATATAATAATATAGTAAAATATATTTAGGTGGAGGGAATAAGGTTTAAAGTCGTGTATTTGTACATTTTGTATGAAGTTAAGTAACTGCGTGCATTTTAGAGTAGGAACTGGAGTAAAAAAGTCATTCATGTGAAATAGTTACATAGAGTCGTAGTAGTAGTAGTATACGTAGTAGGGCATCTCTAATAATATAATTTATATAGTAGGACATATAATGTACTGGTGTGTGTGTACACTCAGTTGAGTTAATCAATTGGGATCCAGTAGATATCTAGTCTGGAAAAGGGAAAGACAGAGAATGATGTGAGTGTTGAGACGAAATTACGCAAAGTAATATAAATACAAAATGTAGTGTACAGATAGAAATTTAGTATGTGTACTAAGAGAAATTCGTATACTTATGAGCTTGGATTTCTAGTGTGGATTCTCGTAGTAGAGCTTATCGTTAGTTGAGAAATACATGCGAGTCCTAGTCTAGATAAATAGGAGCTAGTAGTGCTAGGGATTGGGATAGAGGAGAAAGTCATGGATGGGTGGCTATGCATGCAGGCATGCATGCATTCATGCCTCCATGGATAAAGAATAAAGAAAGAATATTATCTGTAAAAAGTCTAGTAGTCGACAGTTGAGGGTAGGAGAAGGAGTCTTGCTATAGTAATGCTGGAAATACTTTGATACTTTTCTTCTCGTTTTAGCTGGCATGAATAGACAAAGATAGAGACTAAGACTGGAGAAGAGAGTTGCGGGGAATTAGAAAGACAGAAAGAAAGTCAGCCCAGGCGAACTCTACTTATCCTTTCAATGTGATATCTGTCCATGCTATAAAAGTATATCTGCAGAATGCTATTAAAGATACATATATCTGTAAGTAGTTGGAAGACATAATGCGTAGAGAGATACTTTCTCCTATCTCGCCCTCTCCTTCTTCCTTCAATCCAACTGAATCCACCTTTTAGAGAGAAGAAAAGTAAAGTTAGCTAAAGATAAAATAACAGTAAAGTGCAGTGAAGTCGAGTCGAGTCAACCCACTCGTTCACTTCACTCATTCACTCACAAAGTGAGCCAGAGACCTGTAGAACGTACGACGGACCTAAGAAAAGAAAGGAGAATGAAAGCAACCAGTTGACTTTCTGGATTATTACTCCACTTTTACTTATTATTACTGATTATAACTCTCTTCGCTTTCCATTTAGAAAATATCGGATTTTATTGAGTCTCCCTTCTCCACGACAAAGCCCACCACCACTACTACTCCCTACCACTATCACCCGCAATAGAGCGAGGAGTCCGTGAAATTAAAGTATATGGGGGAAGCTCCTCAATACTCATTTTTATGGAATTACCAACATAGAGCGAATGGCTATTTCTTCGTTTATCTCTTTTATTAGTTTCTTCCCAAGCTTTCCTCACAACCGACAACTTTCAACCTATCTATATCCATACTGACTAATCTCTTTCTATTTCCACGTAATACACACTGCTTATGCATACTCAAGGCTACTATAGCCATTATTAACTAGAAGCCTTCTACTTAATAGCCTTAGAAATAAGATAGGCAAACACCACTTACGTTATTAGAAACTCAGGGCTAGATTAATATCAAAATCTATTACACATACAAATAACCTCCGTAAATATCTTATAACATAACAACCCTCTACTTTTAATAGTACTACTTATTTAAGGACTCTTTCCCTACAAAAAACTGCGCTAAAATATCTTTAAATATTTTAGCTATTTTTGGTTTGATCTCTTTATGTAATTTTTTAACAAGAGTTTTCTAAGCTTATTTTTATTCAAAGTAAAATGTGTGATATTTTAGTTTGGATTATTACCTATATAAATATATAGGTTTAAGTTGATTGTTCGTAATGAAATGTAGAGAGCTGTTGTAGAGCATTATTTACTGAAGTACAAAAGGTGAACAAATATAATGGGACAAGCCACGAGAGTGACTTAGAGAGAAAGAAGGGGGAAAGAGTTGACATCGCGTGTTTCCCTCTTTTCATCAGCCTTCTTTTTCTGTGCTGAACTCTTTAATTTCTTATGTATTAGCTAAAGTTAGGTTTCTTTGGCAAGGTGTGCTCTGTCACCTCCATTTCATATTACACTTCACATCACATCACATTCCAAACATAATACACGCACACAAATGTGCATAACATTCAGAGTGAAATGCCATTTGAGTTTAGACGAGAGTAGTATGAGAGAGAAAGGACAAGACAGGGCGAGACAAGACAGCTTAAGATATATTACCGTTTTATTTGTCCACACTACATTAAACTATCAAAAATAAATAGCACTATCAGAGCAGGTATCTATTATGTACCTAGTGAATGGAGAGCTGAGTTAAATGGGATTTACAGTTAAAAGGCATGTCTACCTCAAATATATTTACTATAGTAGGTATAATAAGAAAAAGTGTGCTGTTGGTAGGAAATGACGTATGGACTGAGAACATTTTACACTGCAGTTTACAATTCTATTGAATGGATTTACATGGATGTGTCACATCCTATAGTCCTGTATTTATGTCTATTGAACACACACAAGAAATAAGTAATTGCAATTCGTATAATTGAAATGATATGAAATTATATGTTAACACATGGGCTGGGGCCACATGTCAACAATATTTTATGGATTTACTCAAATATCTGTATTTATCTTCATTAACTAAATCAGGCTTAACTAGTAGAACCCCCAACGAACAGTTATCATTAGAAGGCTGCTGAGTGTAGACGAGAGTGTGCAATATTTATGCATTAGATTTTGATCAGACGTCCACTTAGCAAGCTAAGAATAGAAGAGAGGAACTGAGTAAAATGTAAAAGGCTCTGCTGGAAATAAATTAAAACGAGAGGGTTCCGTGCTCTGTACAATGTAATAATGTTGTGCGTCATGCAGTGAAGCAAATTGTATGTGCACTAGTAGATGCAATAGAGCTGAATTCAAGTCGACTTGAGGTAATTCTCTAATTGTAACAGAAACGGGACGAAATGAAATGCTTTTAAGATTTGTTGCCCAAAGTAATTAATTTAAAATTTAAATGAGCTGTTGTGAGGAGATTAAAATGTAAATTATCCCGTTTCCAACTTCTTAAGCTGAGAGAGATTTAGATTTCGACTGGAGCGATAAGTAGTTCCATATTTAATGCCTACATACAATCCTACATGCATAATTATAATTACATAAAATATTTGCATACATACATCTTACTCCTAACTACGTAAGTATAAATACATACAAGTAATATCTGTATCCTCCTTTTAATCGTATGACAAATGCGATATCATGAATCATGAATAAATTTAGACGTCTAGCTAGAAAATTGTGTAGTATAGGTAGTCGTATTTATGGACTCGGCTTGCACTCTGACTGCATAAAGGAAATTCATGCAAAATGTAAATAACAATTTGAAATCTCATTTATTAAATTGCATGTAAGTGCAAGAGGAATGTATTTATTGTGCTAATGGCAATAGTAAATAAAGGCAGGCAGTGCTCGCCCCAGTTAAATAAGTTTTGAAAAATACGCCTTATTCTATTATGCTAATAAATAAGGATGTCATTTATGTATTTAAATGAATTAAAGTGTAATGAAATGAAGTTACTTATTAGCATGCAGCCCCAACTCAGACTAAACCATTTAGCTCTTATTTATGAATAAAATATACGGAGGGGAAGTCCCCGCCCAAAAGAAAGCATCGTATTTACTAGCTCTACACACTTTCTCATGTCCCTATCTCATTCCTCGTTTCTTTCTGTGTTAATAATTTAGGAAACAAATTGGAGGGCACAATCAGCTTCTTGTTATAAATATAGGCCTGTGTAGCGCTATTTATGTACGCAGTAAATAGATTAAGAGGAAATTGGCATGATACGTTAAAAATATCTTGGACGATATCTCCACTGGCTTTTAGCACCCGTTTAGCTTTATTGCTCATTTCATTTAGTTCGATTGGAAAAGTCAAACAATCAACTCATTCTATTCAATAAATTAGGTAATTAGCCCAGTCAAAGCTATAATCATAAATCATCATCATCTGATCTGATCAGATATGAAAGAGATTTTGATTCGCCAGTTTAATTAACAGTAGGGACCATTAAGTGGAAGTGAAATGCGTTTTATTTAAATTTACACGACTTGGTTTAATGGTTATTGCTCTACTACAAGAGTCTAAATGAAACAAGCAACAGCAAAGCTACATTATTATTGCTCTATACTCCGTCTACATACTATAATAATATCCCAGGGTGAGCTATACATATATATCTGTATTTATGTGTTGTGGCACTTACACAATAGTGATATAGCAATCTTTACAGCTACAAATAGGACATAAGAGTAATTACAGCCACACATGTTGGTCTCACAGAGAGTTATATAGTTTCCTAATGCCAACTAAGCGTTATTTTACTGGTTTTAGGTGTTGGAACTGATACGGCATGAGAAATACATCGTAGCGCGCTCCGTTAACGTCTCCTACGCTCTCACCAATTCAATTCAACGGCACGGAGTGGAAGAAAGGAAGGTGAAATATATAGGTAAGCTGATTGCAGTCATTGTCAACGTGCTCTCTCTCACAGTTCGGATCTGTCAGTTTTTGGATGGCCTCTACCTCTACCTCGTCGACTCCACTACAACCCAGCCTCATTTAGCATCCTTCTTTCTTTTATGTACAACGTCCAAGAGAAATGGCTAAGTTAAGGTAAAATGCTCTGATTGCTTCGTATTTGTACTCGGAGTGTTCCCACCTAAGTTACTATACTATATATATCTAAGTAGTAAGTCATAAGTTTATGTTTTGTTAGCTCATTTAATGTAACAGAAAGATCAATAGTACTTAAGCACCCTAATCGCAATCCTCCGTAAGCAATATTCCATTTCATGCATTGAGGCAGTCGTGATTTGACACTTTGATTATACCTTGGCGTAATAATTTATACTTTGCTTCCTTTTCTGTGTGAATGTCTGCNTTCCATTTCATGCATTGAGGCAGTCGTGATTTGACACTTTGATTATACCTTGGCGTAATAATTTATACTTTGCTTCCTTTTCTGTGTGAATGTCTGCAAGCTATAGTTGAATTGCAGATTTCTACATTTACACGTATTTAGCTACAATAGGGAAACTAGCACCTTCTCAGTTCTACTATTATATAACAATAAGTAGCTTGCTACTTTCAAGACCCTTCATTTACCCTTATACAATATGCATTCACATGGTCTACTTTTAGTTTTACCTTTTAAACGTATACTATACTTACGTTTACGTTTGGCCATGATAGTTACCTAAATAAGAGTTCTATACTATAAGCATGTACTAATTGCAAGTGTACAAATACACGTTCTATTTATAATTTTACTTATTATTAGTATAGAATGCATTACTAGTATTTCAGAAGTGTAGATTGGCAAAAGGTATAATATTCTGTTTTACGTAACGTGTCCAACTACGTGCGTAAGTACATAATGGCTCGGCTTTATTCATTTCTCTCCTCTTTAACTACATGGACTACCCGCTGCTATTTCACTCATTTATTTCATTCCTCTGTGTGATCCGAATATTATAATTTCTACTCTCTTCTCCTTACTCCATTCTCTATTTGAATCTATTGCTCTTTTAGCACTGCGGATCCATAAACGTTATTGTAGCTATTAATACTGTTTTCCCATTGGAAATTAGACATTCTCACTTTGGTTTATGAAGGCATTAACATTAAAATTAGTGCTCCAGAGCATAAAACTAATTCTTTCCCTCCTTTCCTCTTATTAGTATTTTCATGCCCACATCTATCATTTAGCATCATTGGTTTTAGTCATGAATGCTTTGCGTAGATAGTAATTATTGTAAATCTCATAAGTATAGGTGCCTGTATTATAAGATTTATACACAGAATACTATATTTTCTTCAAATGCACAATTAATTAAGAATACAATATAGGTACGTTATATTAAAGCATAATATGTGTGTGTATTTATGTGAATAATAAAGGTAATATCAAAGTATAAGTCTTTATATGCTAATTCTAAGTAAAGTAAGAATAGATTTTAGGAGAATTTATTTATCGAAAGATAAGTAAAACTGCAGCAACGAAAAATGCATTCCTAGTGACTCTTAGATTGGGATTGGGCTTGTATTTTGGTCCTAGCACCATATTTACAATGCCCCATGTCAAGAGTCTGTTTCGGATACAACGAATCTCTGTAATAAATAATGCCTTGGTGTCTCAAAACGCCCTGGTTATTCTATATCTGTAACATATATATAAGAAACTAATCTAAATAACTATTCAAACTTATAGCACTTATAATAAATGCAAAATAATTAGGTAGGGAATAAAAAGCAAGGTCTAGTTAACATTTAAGTTCAATAATGTCATGCCATAACTATATAACCTTTCTAGTCAGAAAAAAACGGATCTTTTATGGACGCAACTTTCTTTCTCCAGTTTTTCAAGTCAAATCAATTGGTTAGTTTATCTAGGAGTTATAGGAAACAACAAAAGGTAGAATTGTGTTGGTAATTTTTATTTTTTGCCCTTAGCTCAGCCGAACATTTTTATTTGGCCAAGTTATTTCAGTGTAAGGGCATAGCGTGCAAAATTAATGGATTTCACGAGATATTTTCACTAGATTAGATGGAATTGTATTTTATTTTGATTATAACAACCCATCGGGATGTTAAATCCCATTTTGTTGACTGTTTCGTGTGCAACTATTTTATTCTATTGGATTTCCATTTAAACACTCATTCCCCCAATCATTATTAGCATCAAAAAGAAAAAATGACATTCGTTTTAAGCGTCTATTTGTTTTTCACATCCCTTTGTTTCTCTTGCTCTGTTTTTTGATTTTGCACGAGCTGCGTCCCGCAATACTCTACTCCGACTTGGTACATTCCATTTTCTAGTTGAATTCAATTTAAAGTGATGTGCTAATGTCACGAGACGGCATAAAAAGCAAGGCAAAGAAAAACATACCCAGAAAGGAAATCAAAGTTTTGTTCCATGTCAAGCCATTGGATTTTATTGTTTTTAAACCATTAGTTAGTCTTCTTAAATGCATTCCTCTTATCGTAGATAGGGGAAAACATTTTCTCTAAATTGTCAAACTGTGTACTAAACATAAAAGTCTAATTCAATCTTATCTTATGAATAAAGATAGAGAAAAACAGCTAATTCACCAAATCTAATTTGTACCATAGACTTTGTACCTACTACACTGGGGCATACGGTAGAAACTATAATTTATTTAAAATAGTTAAAGACCTTCGTATCTTCTCACTCACTCGCTCTGTTTTTTTATTAAGGTAATTACAATTAGCGTTTGTAACGACTAAGTTCCAAACTCACGCTACATAAGCAATAATACTAATCTAATAGCAATAATAATCATTAAGAATATCTTTACGATTGTCAAACTCACATGATGCATTGAATTGCCTTAGGTAGTAGATAGGACTATTTAATACACTCTAAATTAGGTAATTTAATTTTGAAGTGTACACAAAACACATTTACAAGTGTACACAAGGATTTTTCGTTAAGAGTCCAATCAAGTCTTGTCATGTCATCAGAATCAAATCAAAACTCAAATCTGTGTATTTAAATAACTACACATAGGAACTATACTATTCAGGGCTATTCTCATATATGCTCTATGAGTTTTCTGTTGAAAAGTTGAACACTGAGGTGACTTGACTTTGATTGACGACCTTAACTACCTTACTTCATAAACATTCCAATTGAGCAAACGAGGTGATGACGGAAATGGTTACAGCTCCTGCGGTAACTAATTGTAAGCTGCACAAGTGAACAATAAGCCATTTGCTTCGTTTGTCTCACATAATCCACAAGTTAAGAAAATCAAATGCCTTCCGAAATTCTCTACGATTCTGGTAGTGTGTAGCTATATATAAGTAGTATAAGTAATTATAGATGCATTTCTTATTGCACAAACTTTCTCTTCTAAACTTTTCTGTGTGTGTTGTGGTGGTGTGGTGTTGTCTTGTGTGTTTTTCTCTCTTTCTCTCTCCTTTCTCAATGTGTGTGTGTATGTAGAAAGTATTATGGACTTTCACTGTTCTTTATTGTCTGTGTCTTTGCCCTATCTTGTTTCTAAAAACAAATCGCTTTATCTGTCTGTCCATGTGACTGACTGTGTCTGTGTGTCCTTGGATGTGTTTGTGAATTTAGAAAATCAAACCCTCTCTGAAAAACTATTCTATCGTAGCTGTCCTATACTCTCAACTTTCTCTCTCTCGACTATCTCTTTCCTATGTAGTTATCATGGGCCGACGGCATTTCTTTTTCCAATCGTAGACAAGGAGTACAGTACGTACTCACTTAACTCTGTCTCGTCTCTTTCTTTCTTGCTAATAATTCTTTCCTATTGTCTTTCTCTCGAATCTATTCTATAAAACAGCAGCTCTTCTTCTCTACTATCCGCTGCCCTTCCTCTTTCCCTCTTCACTTTCTCTTTCTGCATTGTCTATCACTTTCTCTATGTAGTTAGAATCTTTTCTATCTCTATCTACTGCTACTCTCTCTCTCTCTCTCTTCTTCGCTATTTCCATTTCTATTCTTCTGTCTTTTCAAATATTCCACACCTTTCGACTGTCTTTCACTATCTTGCCGATCGTGAGCCCTAACTCTTCTTTAGAATTTCACATTTCTCTTTCTGCCTTGAGAGTCTTGTGTCTTTTCTCTTTAAGCGACCTCTCATGTGCTCTATCTTTCTCTCAGCTTTCTCTCTTAACTACTTTCTCTCTATCTCTCTCTCTATATTTAAATGTACTTGTGTAGTAGATAGTAGTAGTACATTCACTAAATGAAGTGTTGTCCTAATCTCCCTTGTCTATTAAGATATCTCTCGCGCTTTAAATCTCATTCATTTAATTCCAAACACCATGTAGCTACAAAGGTCGTAAGAAACCCTCTTTGAACCCAATCATCCCTTGATTTCCAAAACATGTACATAGTCAATAGAAAGATGTTTTCCCGAAAACGATAAAATACAAAAAAAATTGTTGCAAGGTGATGTTGATTTCAAAGTAGTATCTTCATGATCTTTTTTCGGAATGAATGCTCACTGCTGCTGAGAGAGATTTGAAAGTCAATTTTAACATCTCTATGTCATGTCTGTGTCTAGTCCAAGTCCTGTCTGTTAGAATTAAATACAGATAATAATTAGTTAAATAAGTAGATAGCTTAAAGTAAATGTGACATGTTCAAATTGTCTTTTACTTATTACTACGGGTATTAATGTATGTATGTTATATGTACTACATATGGCTCGAGAAATCTCCGGGCTTCAGTGCAATCTACCAAAGAGTGACTCTTGTACAGTGTAATTGCAAACAACTGTATAAATAATATTACATTGTACATAAATATTTTATATGTAATTTTTCGCCATTCCAACATGCTTCATTTTCCCTTGCATCCGATTTCTGTAACTATCACATCTTCATTACACATTTTCAAATTGTAAATTCTTGTCTTCTGTCTAATTCTTATGTGGTTTCTATCCTGCCGTGATTTTACTATTTCAATCTTTCATACTTTCAGTGGTGTCCATTTTGTATCTACTAATTTGAATGGAATGACTATTTATTTGCTTATTGCTTACAATAGAATGGCAATGCACTGCGACTAAATCTAATATTTTCGAATGAAATGTAAATAATGTATAAAAGAGCACTATACTGGCTTAAGACACGATTAATTAGGTGTAATTAATTAATAACAAGCATTCCATAGCAGTATTATTAAGTAAGGATGGCATTACTACACGGAGCCTTTGAAGTCTGTCGTGATTCTGACATGTCACAATCTGTCGAGTAACACACTAATCATTTATTCAAATTCAAAGCTGTATTCAATTTATGGAAATTCCTCATTGGAAATGCTATGTCTGCCTGCCTTGTATTTTGGAGACTGTTCTTTCCATTAGAGCATTTAGGATGTGGAATATTTGGTGGGGAAGTCAAAGGAAAGCAGTGGTGGTGTTTAAATTAAATGCGTACCTACGTGGAGGATAATCACTAAAAAGTAGCTAAATACATTTAGAGATGGAGAATTGTTTGGGATATGGGCTTATGCCTAATGGTTGGTGGCCTTGCTCTATTCCACGATAAGCCAACGAAAAGCAAGTGACAAGACATTCAAGTCCATGAATGTAGGTAATTACAAGGTATGTGCATACTATTTGGATTTGAGGCATGTGAAATAGTTAGAGAGACAATATTTCAAGTCGTCACTATAGAAAGGCAAGGCCAGAGAGAGAGAGAGCGAATGCTACATGTAAACACTACTACTACTCTAGGAACTACGTACGTACGTCTGTCTCTGTGTATAAGTAAGTAGTAGCTGTGAGTGTTTGAAATATCAAAGGTACTATTCGGGAGCAGGGGTTTTCCAGTGATTTATTAATGTAGCCTAGTTGACGTCTCAAAGCCTAATATTAACTAAGAGCACATCCCAAGCGTGGCATGTTACGTATTAAAACCTCGCCAGCTTGAGAAATGGCCAAAGAGAGAAATTAATTTACGAGGATATTAGCAGAGAAGTTGATGCCAAAGCGGGAGCCAGACTAAAACTAAAGTCAACTCAACTAAGGCATGTCAACCAAGTGGATGTCACACCAAAAGCTACAGACTCCTCTCATAAGTGTCTCTAGAAAACAATAGTCCTCCCAATCACAATAACTATCCCCTAACAATGTAATGGGATATGTACAAAGTTAAAATAGTGTCCACCACCGTCTGTGCGAATACACAACCCAGGGACGTGTATGTATAGAAAGGAGGAAACATGACCGAACGGAAAGTAGACTAACCCGTTTGTCGGTGCGGTGTGATGAAACCACGAAGCTATCACAATGTAAAGGCAATAGCTCACTTCACATTCAAGAGAAACAATAGAAAAGCAATAATATCAGCATTGCCCAAGTAAATAGCTACATACCTAGCTATGTACGTTCTATGGGACAACTCAATTGAAATTCTCTTCTGTTGGGAATTGTGATGTAAAGGTAGAGTCGGAATTGCGTCGCGTCTTCCCTCTCTCTCTCTCTCTCCCTCTACTCCCTGTGTGTGTATCTTATGTATTAGTCATTCACTTCCACTCATATAAAATTAACCAAACTGTTGAGTGAGTTTTAACGATGAATATTGCAAGGAAGTAATTAGACGGAAAACTAAAGCCCTTTCCGTCTTTATACATTCTGAGGCTATTTATTTATTGGCAGTTTTGAAAGGGTCTGATCTATCTATACATACTATATAGTTTGACGTGACGTAAGACTATGTAGGAGGAATGCTAATGTAAAAACTTTGCATCAATTCCCAACAAATCAAACCGGAGGGGATATATGAAATGCAAATCCAACAGGCTTGCTTAACTAACTAACTAAACTCAATTAAGTTTGAGGATATTCAATCCGGGCCGGCCCTAATCATGTTACGCTTAGCAAGCATGGATACACTATTACAAAATAAAATAGGACCTCTTTTTCATTTATGCATCCTGTTTACCATTCTTTAGTTGATTGTTTGTAGCTCTGTGGGTAGATCCCTTTTAAAATAGACGGAGAACAGATAGGGACTATTACAACATAAGCAATGATGTACACACGCTGTCTGTCGCCAATAATTCAAACCTTTTACAACATAATTTCCCAGTTTTCTTGTAGCCATACTAGCAATTATAAATCCGGCTTTGGTTCCCCACCAGATAATAAGTGGGTGAAAGGAGGACAGACTACTTTAGCGTATTTACACTCATGTGTTTACATTCCAGCTAAATGAATACTGTTGCTATTGCAGAATAGTTAGTCTGAAAGCCTCCTCGATGGACACACTTTCAAAGTCTGCCTAGTGCCTGCCCGCCTGCATATTCTATTATCGTCGTGTAGGTAAAAGTCAGTTCGGGGACGAGTGTTATTTTTAAATAGGCGACCATAATGGAAATGGTAATGGCAAACTAACATTATTGGTGGAATTAGAGTAAAATATTTATTTAGGAGGAGGCAGACATACAAGGGATAAGTGCACAAGGTGGAAGCTTCCTCTCTCTCTCTCTCTCTCTGACGACTACTCCTCTGTGCTTCATACTCCGTTTCTCTAATGAGTTTAAAGTTAATTTATTGCAATGGATTAGGGCAGGGAGAGTGTATGACTAGTTTGGTTGGCTTTGACTTTCTAATGCGACATCCTCTCCTTTCTCTTTACTCTCTGACTCTGATGTGACATTAACAAGACAGATTCAAAGCTCCAGAAAATTGCTATGAGTGGACTCTCTAGTCAAGTCATTCTATTGCATTCTTGTGGCCCAGTCTTTGCACTCCAATAGACGGACACAGACACAAATGCAAAGTGACTCTGTAGAATAGGAATTTTACTAATACACTAGCTAAGCTAAACAGATATTATGTACTTACTCAATTTATAGCAAGTTAGTTACGGTTTGCGCCTGTCAACCGCAGTAATTAATTATTCATCTTCCATTCCAAACTCTGATGCGGTTTCCCCACACCTACTAAAATACATACACAACTTTCATTTTACAAATACTTAGAATTATTCTCATTTTAATTCATCTATCTGCCTTTCTAGAAAATCATTAGAGTTTCTAGAAAAGATTTAACTTAATTCTATGTCATGCAATTTAAAATATTTCTATCTATTCATAATACAAATAACCTGCACAAGTATTCTTAATCGTTTATAATGAAACGTAGTGAAATGTTATGATTAGTAGGGGACAGGGGACCGTAAAAAACCAAAAAAAGTCATTGTAGGTTACGTATTATAATTAATTCGTATAGAATTAGTAGTAATTGTGTTAAAAGATTTGATTTCATTAAATGGTAGCATAGATTTAACGAAGTCCTTTGAATAAGGTTCGTAACAGCTTTCAAATGATCTCAAACTCTCACTTTTGTGTATAACTAGAGTAGAGAAAGCGGAAAAAGATATTAGGCATTCCAAGCACTATCTGTGTATAGTCTATTCACTATTCAATTTGAGTCTGTATAAGTAAGTAGTTATATAACATTACGGTAATTTATGAATGTCTACATGCGGAGAAAATTGTATAAATTAAAATGAATGGATGAGTCAGTCGGTGTTTGTTCCTGTTTGCCCGAAATATTATAATTGTTTCTGTAAACTGTTGTATTATGTGCATCTGGAGCGTATTTGTCTATCTGTAATTTGGATCTAGTTTTGGGATGGAAGAGTGGAGGAGCGAGGATTCCTTGGTTTTATAGCATGCTTTTATCTCTATTAGATATCTCCGTATTTTGTTGCTCCACATTTAAGTAATACGCACCCGCAGAGCGCATAGCACAAAAACTGTGCGGGCCACACCTCCAATTTCGACTAAGTCAAACAATACTTATTTAATGGTTTATCTCTTGTACATTAGGCGTCCATCTGTCTGAACGCTATGCGCTTGCTACTTCTTTCTATCTCTATCTGCTCTACTGCATGCTCCGTCTATTAATATCCTCGATTCTCTCCGTTCTGATAATTCATGCCATTTCTCTTTGATGCTTAATGAAAATCTATTAAGGATGGATGCTATTAAATTGTAAATTTTCTGTGATCGTCTATTTATTTACTTGTAATGAGTTTGGAATGAGTGATTGCCTAGAATAATGAATATAAATACAAGAACAAATAGATGTACAAGTAAGTCTGAGCTGTAAATAGTCCACGCAATAACTCTACCATAAAGCAATACATGAAATACAATTATTATAGTTGTACTTTATTGACTAAGGATAGGTTAAGGGAGATAAATAATATAAATGTCTATTTTTAAAAGAGAAAATATATTAAGTTCCATTCCATGCGAGCGAATGATCCCTCTGGGTGACGTAACCGCAAAGAAAACTTGAATCTATGCAGTGTATAGGTGAGAACGAGGAAGCAGGGATTATGCCTGAGGGAAATAATAATAATTATCCCAATATAGCTAATCCCGTCCCGTTTCCCGACAAATATTCGCCAGCAATAATAAAAGTAGGTTTGGGCTGAATACCGTAATAACGACAGTATGAATTCGTTATTCGTT
This sequence comes from Tomocerus nigrus, assembly GCA_019776505.1. Lineage (NCBI taxonomy): Eukaryota > Metazoa > Arthropoda > Collembola > Entomobryomorpha > Tomoceridae > Tomocerus > Tomocerus nigrus. The sequence continues at coordinate 16,879 of JABASI010000469.1, read as the reverse complement.
TTAAGGAACTATACATCGAAATAAAGACATTTTTCGTGGTGTTGTTGACTTTTAGAAGGGGGATCAGTAAAACTTCTACTGTTTTGATGTGATAATTGAAGGAAAAGCCGAGTCGAGTGAGTAAGATCAAATAATGATGTATTTTTTGTTGAAAATACATCTTTTAGCAAATAAATACAGATAAGTAAAAGCCTGACTGAACTATGCCTTGACAGAATTAGATATACTTGTAGGCTACATGATATCTTTAAGACTACTATTCAATTTCATCGTCATCCTTTGCATAATCTGTCTCGTCTTTAGTTTAAAAGGCTGCAGACTTGGCTAGGTGGTGTAAAAACCTAAAAATCTATTCCGAAAGCAATAAAAAGTAGGAACTGTAGTGTGCAGTAGACTGTACAGGTGAAAACACACCTAACTCATAACAACTCATCCATCCAATCAATCAACCCTCACGACAAAACTCACATACAACGCGAGCAAGCAAAGCAATAAAAGCAACCTTAAAGTATCGTATTGCCTTCTTTACGAAGTTAGGCAGACGTGCTTAGATACTTAACGAAATATAACGAAGGAAACTGTGTTCTATGCAAAAGCCCATACTTAGACTTAGCGAAAGCATAAGCAATAAATAACTTTACTGATTAGGATACTATATTAACTAGGAATACTAAGCAATAATATTTAACTCTAAGACTAAACTAAAGTTACCGTAAGCAATAATTATTTGGCACTGATACATAATATAATTATAGTTGGCATTTAGTGATCCGTTCCTCTATTCCTGAGCAATAATGAAGGGAAATAATGCTTCCTAAATTACACCAAGACATTTACAAAGCTTTTTATAATTTTGAACAAGGTTTTTCTGTGTACTTTTCTCATTTCTTTGTGTGAATTTAAATTCGACTGCCTCAATGCAATGAATATGAATGTGCTTAAAAAGACCCTAAATAATCCAATTAAGTCCTTCAGTCTATCTAGTTTCGGGTTTTGAAAATGAAACCCAAGGAACCTACCTAATCCAATTTCTAGTGCAACGAAAAAAAACTACAAACTACGACACGACAGCAATAAAAAAGCAATATTTCCATAAAATGTTATATCCTGTTCTAAATATTTAATTCACTACACTGTATGCAACTCTACAATCTACAATTAATAAGATTCAGTTTAATGAATGTGTACATAGTAAATATAGCTGTTAGATCTATAGTTGTTGTGTTGTGTACGTAGCATATATAAATATACAAATATATAATAAATATAAAGTAAGGTTTATTATGATAAGGTTCTTGTATTGTATTTTGTATTGTATTGTGTCCTCTACTAGGTACACATATGTGCAAGATACAATTACAATTATTAGGAAGGGTAAGTTTAACCCTCAAATTAAACAACTAACAAATGTGCTTCTGAATCATAGATTACATACATAGATACACATAGTATTCCTATATTCATGAAACGACATGTGTACATGTGTAATCCTCGGGAGGAGTTTCGTATTCCTATCCCATCTGTAAATAAATTCTCCTGTCCTGTACATATATAGATATCTCTGTTGTGTGTCTAACTAATCATATAAGCTAACTAGGGATTTAAGGGAAACGAATGAACAAATGTATGCAAGTAAATTAAGTAAAGAGTTAAATTTAAATATCTATACGTTATTATTGTGAGAACGGGTTAGTGTTTGTTTAAGTAGTAATGTGTTGTCCTGTAGCGTTGTGGGCTTTACACGGAATTACTATTGCAAACACTAACGAATGCGTAATAAAATGATAGTTGTGTGCACTGGATAGAGAAATATGAAATTCTAATTTATGTTAAACCATTGAGTGCATTGGAGCAACAGAAAGTAAAAATTATTATTAGCTACGTACACACAACTATTACAAGAAGTAGAGATATTAAATACTGTGTATTTAAATAATTAGTCCGAAAATTATAACTTAACCAACGAATAAAACGAGGAACACAAATTATAAACATTCGAATCGAACGAAACCGTCATGTGTTAATTGATGGATGATACTGATGTGATTTTAGCCTATGAAATGAAACACAGATTACACATTAGCAATTACATTAGCCCGATTATATATACGTAAAAACTATATTACTACTACTTATATATACTTAAGCACTTTCCTTTCTGAAATAAATATTAAGTACCGACAGATTTGTTGTGTACGCATTATACAAATAGTCTCGTGTCCCTTTTAAAAGTTTTATCATATAATATAATTGTATGCATGATGATGGAAAGGATTCAAAATTTTAATCAAGTGGATTTCCCACTGTTAAATTCAATATGTATTCGAGTCTAAATATTATACACAGAATAACGAGTATAATAATTGTAAGAAGGCCACCGTAATAAATCTACTTAACATTAGATATAATACCTACGTACATAAATGCATAATGTATATACAATACAACTGTTGTACTTATACTTACGTAGTTGTGTACCGTACTGTCATGTACTTAAATTGACTGTGGATTATTAACCTGTATGTATTTACCTAGATAGATAATTGTTGTTGTTGTCACCCTCATCGATATTAACCAAAATTTTAGTCCCTTCAATTTAGAATTTTTCGATGGATTTAAAAAAATTCCTCATTTGGGTATTATTTATTTCAACCTTATTTGTTTTTCAAGTTTGTGACGCTACTTTTATGTTTATTTGTATGTTAATATGACAGGTGTAATGCCTATATTATTATATACTATCCAGTTTTGTACTTAACATTGTTTTGTCGAATTAGTTGACAGTTGGTGAGAAAAGCGTAATATAAATAAGAGAAACACTGTAAATAACAGTATCAATTAGACTAAGAAACAAACACTGAATAAATATGTCTTGTAATTGTTACACGAACACAAACCACCACAGATAAATAATTTTAATGCGTATACCTGTTACATAAATTAAAGTTAACATAGCCATACATTTAATTATCTACCAGCTACCTAACTTTAGACTTGTGACTACCAATAATAATATAGAAATATTATACTGGAGAAATTCAATTACAAAAATGTCAAGGAACCTGAATTGCGAACAAATCTTAACATCTTAAATGTTTAAACTCAAATGATATCACAAAAAGCAATTGTACAAGATAACAAACAAAATTTAGATCAATTTCTGCTATAAATGCAACTGAACAGAACATTCAGTCATCTCATATTCTTGCATTTAAACTAAGGATATGAATTTCTTCATACGAGCTAATGGGTCTAAAAAAAACTTGCGAATTGTGGCCATGTCTTTGACTTTCTCTTAAACTTGCTGAATGCCCCACGATTAAATATAATTAAATATATCAGTGTTACCTTGCTATTATGGTAATTGTCTCCGTTCTATGAAGTGTATGAGTTGCTTTAATTATTATAAATATGCCTATAAATTGAATTCATTGTACCTAAAACGTATTCATGCATGAGATTGTGTTACAGCTATACTGTGGCTTTGAAATTGTATATGTATGTAACTAAATGTTAATTATATGTTCGTCACGCAATGTTTCATATTATGATTCCATGTAAATGTAATAATGTCATGTAAATGTAATAAGGAACCATAACATTCGACTACCTACTTAAAGTGTCAATGTTACCTTTACATGTAAACTGTGCTGTTGTCGTCATTTCGCCTGGATGGATGATCTCGAGTAAATGCATTATATTCTATTTATAATTATTCATTAGTCATTCCCATTGGTCAACTTCTATTTTATGTTACTCTCTATAATTTATGCCACTACCAAATTACACTTTTGTTTTAGAAACATAATATAAGATGTGCTATGATTCTGAGAAAAATTACTATTTGGTAATTTACACTATTGTTAATTTAATTACATACCTCCTTGATGTTACTACGAAATTTACACGTGCTAAATGCATTTAATTTCTCTGCATAAGCTAGAACATAGTAGTCAAGTGCAGTATTAATAATTAGGTATGTCCTTTTATTGCAATTTAGGACTGTTTTAATGAGTTGTGATTTAGAGAATTATAATTCTTTACGTTGGAACTGCATTGCAGTTTTGGACTAGTACACATTGTAGTCATTGTTGGAAATATATTATAGTCACATTTGTGTTGGAGTTGCTATTTCTCAGAACCACACTTTTTATCTGATGTAAATTTTTGGGATGTGTGTCCGTGAAACTTTTTGTATGCTACGCATTATTTTCATAAATAAAACTCCGTGGTGGACGCGTCGTGAAAAATAAATGTGTGAAACCAAATTCAAATGTCATGTGTGTACTCACGAAATTATTTAGCATCATATCCTCGGATTATGGCTTAGAACAAAGAAACTATCGGTTAATAAATAATACTAAAAGGATAATTACTACTTTCGTCATTGTTTATTCATTGTTTTGAATTGGATTGACGAGAAACTTAGAATTTCGTCTCACTTGCTTATTTGGACTCCCTGGTAAGTAATCGATAAAGCAACAGCCCATTATATTACCAAAGTACACTCCACTATAGTTATATATGCAAACACAAACTTCATTAAGCAATTTAAACATTTACACTTGGCATTTCCCTTGAAATGTGATGATGGGTAGAGGAAGAGAGACAATGGCGAGACTACTGCAACATTGTCATTTGCTTTACTTTTAGATTAAACCAAAATCCATCGAGATCTCATAAAACATTTAGAGCATTACTTACAGTAGTAGATTATGAGATGGGAATGCTATCAATGAGAGTACAGAGAGAGGCAGCAGTAGTGAATATATTTCAAAGCTTATATATCCATCCAGAGATTAGGTAGTTAGGGATAAAACACACACTGTCCTGTGAAAATAACAACATATGCGTGAACGCATAAACATTAAGCCGAGATGATTCCTTGCTGAGTTAGTTACATGTTACATTAGGACATACAATATTCATGTTTTGTGTCAAATGCTTCGTGCATTGATGAGGGTTCATGTGAAATGTGAACTGATGCGAGGGATGCAGTGTAAATACAACAAGGGCACTTTCTACGAGTAAACTGAATGGAGGGAGCCTTCTCCTCCTTTTACAACTACTTACTTTAATTCATGCACTACAATAGCTACTTAACTTACCTAGAGCAATCTGGAGCATGTGTGATAGAGCAATATATATTTAATGGAGAAAATTAAGTTTTCTACACAAAGTAACATGCATAGACGAATGTACATATATTAACTACGCCACAAGAGAATAGCATGGCACAACAGGCGTCATCCCTAAAAGAATAACTTCACTCATTTACTATAGAACAGCAGCAGTGAGGAGTTCTGTTTGCTTGGCGAATAGGAAAAGTTGCACATGATGTCGGGAAAACTTCTTATATACACTTTTACAGATTAACTACTTTCCCAAGCAAGCAACACTTCAAAACAGTGACAAAATTAAAAATTACAAAAACAATTAAATGAACTAAATGTATAGAAATACGTTGTCGAGAAACTTTCCAGAATTCTCAGAAATAATAACATGACATGGACAGAGAAAGAAATTAAAAGTTAAAGAACAAAGTCGAGAGTTATGGATGAAAAGAAGAAAAGAAAGGAGGAGGCAGATTGCAGTTCCTATACGAAGGCCACCATAAAAGTTAACAAAATGTCGCTCAAGGAAACCTTTCCACAAGAAACTAGAGTGGAATTTCATTCAGTTACTCCTTCCCACCTAATACGCTTATACGCTTATATATAAAGGAACAGTACAGATATCTACCTGCTCTCTTCTTTCTCTCTGGGATGAACGTGTGTATCGAGATATAAGGAGCCGAACTCGTTGCATTCTATGAAATGGCACCAAGTGTCCAGGTTAGTTCTGATGGTCCAGATGTCATAATCGAATTGAAAAGGATAAATAATTAAATTTGCCATCTGTTGCATGCAGTGTGTTGTTCTCATTCTCTAACTCTGTCCTCATATCTATTTATATTACTACATAGCTACCTATAGTCCCACTATACGAGTATCTCTATTTGCACAACGGCCTTTTATATCACATTTCCCAGCTACGTCACTACAGCACAAAGACAACATAAAACACAACAGTCACCAAACACTTTCCATTCCACGACTACTCTATCCGACGACGACGTTACAGACACAAACGAGTCTATCTATATGAAAAATCTATTATCATACTTTCATTATGTTATGTATCTACCCCACTACTTATACATTTTACGTTTAGCTATCCACACTCTTGGCAAAGAACAGAATTAACAATAAGTGTCAGCTACCCAAAATTGCCTTCTTTAATACATAAAACTGAGCATTCTAAGCCTAAATTTACAAGCATAAATACATTCAACAATGGAAATTATAGTAATTGCCATTATTTTATGTTCTTTAACTAAATTCATATTATAAACTACCTACCTACAGCCACAGCTAGTGGAATAACACAGAGGGTGCCAACGCCGAATGTGATACCATTAATATTTTGAAGTAGGGAAATATTATAGGTTAGCACCAAATAATGTTAATTGTAAATTAACTACTAATTTGTAGCTATAAGCCTACAGATTATTCAAATCAAATGAATACAGACATGTACAACTGTATTAAGATAAGTTTACCATATTTGAGATAGTGGAACACAAAGATAATTCATCAACTAATTATGATTGGATGTACATTAATATAGATGATAGATGTGATGTGAATACTAAATACACCATAAACTACTCATAGTATGCACATTGTAGTATTGATAATACATAAATGATAAATGAGCTGTAACGTGATGAAATGATGGCTGAGACTATAATATTTGTAAATTAAAACTAGTTTTATTCTGAAAACATTATGTTCTACTTTTGTTATAATTATTAGCCATTTTTTATAGAAAGATTCAGAAACGTGTTGTGTGCCAGTATCCAGAAATATCTGATTGTCATTTTTGAACAAGGATTGTTTAAGGGCAAGTCTTTCATGTTTACATCCATTTCGTCTTATTTCTTTGTCCGTATATGTTTATGCAATATCAGATGGAGCTATACAGATGATACATGTAGACATGAAGACATAAGAAGATACTTACACGTTGCGACAAATCATATAGCAATAGTATATAGGAAGAAGGAGTACCTATTTGTGTAGTAAATAGTAGTAGGAAATAGAGAGAGTTGTATTTACCGTGCAGTGACACTGAAGTAGTTAAAGAGAGCATCCCTTACTTTCCCACGGTGTCCATCCGTATGCTCTGCTCAGTTAGACTATTGCGTGTGTAGATAAACAGTATTGTATGTATGTATTGTATATGTAGGTATACATACGGAATATAGTGGAGTGTGTCCTGTGGGCACTCCCCGAGCTAAAGCAGCAAAACAAATCAACAATAATAAATGAGAGGTAAGTAGAGTCAATCGTCCCGATCGAAAGCTCATCGATTTTTCTACACGCCCCTGTTAAAATTATTTACTTTACTACTGCCTCCTTTGAGTTGGAGGGGCTAGTTAGATTTGCAGCCTAGAGGACTACCAAAAATCGTGTTGCAACACTAACGCTAACATTTGCAATGTTATTTGAATCTGTACATCATTTTGGGTGACTGCTACAGTGAGTGGGCTAGAGACATTTAAAAAATAAATGTCAAACTACTGAAGACTACTCTAGAAATTCAATCTACACAATGATATATGGGCGTAGAAGAGAAATAGCTAGACACTATTATAATGGTAGGAGGCGACTCAGGATTTCCCTCGCTCTATTTCCAATTTTCAAAGAAAACAATAATTTTAGAATTCAAAGGTGAAGGCTAACAACGTAACACAACAGAAGAGAATGAATCGGCTAATGCCGTATGTATCTGTCTGCAGGGTAGTTGCCGAGATTATATAAACGGAATGCACGGGAACGGGGAATGGATAGAGAGAAAGAGGAAAATGACATTTCAAGGGGGAATACTCTGGAAACATTAATGCCATCGGGTTGTCTGAATTACAGAGAATATCATGACACCCATGCCATTAGATGTATCTTCAGCAATTTATTCCCAGCCATTCCAAAGCGTCATTCCCCCAATAAGAAATGCCATTCCGTTTAAGTTTTCACCAATCCTCTAGGATGCTTTGAAAATACCAGTTGAATTGTGGACAAGACAAGGCAGTTATGATTTTATTTCCATTCGGCTAAAACCGAAATGGGGGAGAGACACTACTAAACTGTGAATTACAGCCGAATATCTATAGCTAGCCCATCCACGGGGCTATACGTGAAATATTGCCGCTAACTCAAGCCAGTTCTACTACTACAGTAAGTGAGACGGGAGAACTACATAAAGTGCAAGCTACCTACTAAAAGGACAGAGTTGACATATTGGAATTATAACCTTACATATAAAGTCATGTGCCAAACTCGGGCATATACACATTTTTCATAGATGATACATGTACGAGGAATATATCACTCTATTACATTAGTTACATATCTATATTCTAATAGCCCTGTGTATATTTCATTCAAGGGGACTTCACATAACCAAGACCTGCAATCTATATACGTACTAGATAGCTCCCTACTTTGTATGCTCCTCGTTTCGCAAAATAAATTGCTGACTCATGAGAGATGCGGCGAGATTTCTAGTTAGAACCATCTCCTGTCCTGTCTCTCTTGCGTCAAAGTCAAAGATTTCATTCGTAGCTTACTAAAAATCATCTATAGTCAAAAATAAAATATTCTGTGCATTGCTGGGAAAATTGAGAATTTTAAGTAAATGCTGATAATCCCATAACCCTGAGGGGAACTATAAATTCTACCATTTAATATATTTTCTCCTTCTATCTAGCTAAATTACTGCAATAAAAGCCGATGCTTCACAGTTAGATCCAACGTCCAACTACAATTTTATGCCATACTATTATGACTATTAGCATTCATTGAATTTAATATGTAAGTAATGTAACGAAGAAACCATCATTGCCTATAGGATACTTAGATAGATATATTTTTAGAGAGAGAGAGTTTACATTTTCTCTTATTTACTACTTACATAAACAGATAGGAGGGAAAACACTTTAGGAAGAAGTTAACATGCATTTGCATCAAATACAAATAACATGATGATCATGGACCATTTTTTGTTTAGCTCACATCTGCACCGCCAAAATGTTATGCTATATAGAAGGGATAGAGAGGTAGGGAGTAGGAAATGTTTATTTATCCAACGGAACTATGTACGTATGCATGTACATTATATATGACTGGCATAGTTTAATGGAAGAGAGGGGATGTACTAAATTAAAGTGCATGTCACTTTACATCATTTCTCACATTTAAAATAAAATCAATTTAGCAAGAGTTTTATTGATACTTACGGAGGTAGCGTACATAACGCAGTTAGAGGAGTAGTACATAAAGTCAAGTCAACTTACTTAACTTAAACTAAATTGTACGGAGCAAACTGATCGCCAGCATTTCATTTCCTATTAACCATTATTACATGAATCTACGCAAAACTACAGCACACATAATAAAATATTATCTGTAGTATTATGTTCGTATGTGTATTCCTTTTCAGTGAATGGAGGAATATAGACGGGCTAGACATATACACAATGCGATTACATTAGGAAAACTAGAAAAGTACAGCCATTTATCACGGCCTTCTCCTACTACTGCCTCCCCAAACGGCCCAATTTATTTCCAATATTAGTCTTTGTCTTGCACTACAGAGATTACTAGAAAGGGAGCTATTAGAGAACAGAAGAATACTTGTGGCACTACATTTCTATATCCTAGTCTTATGTCCCTAATACTAAATACTATTCTTTCCCTGACTTTCCCTTACACACAGCTACTACAAATACAAACTCATATCTTTCGTCTTTATGAGCAGAGAGAAAGCAGAACGCAACGGTAGGATGCAGTTTGCAATTGCAGGCCAAGAATCAGTCTCCACATCTATCGTTATGTTCCATAAAACTTAAATTATGGTTTTCACTGAAATTACTCTGATAGGCCACGACATGTCCTTATCCATAGACCTTCATTACATTATTTTATATTACTTTTGTTTATTTATTCCCTATCCGAGTAGATAGCCGCACTAGCCAGCCACCAAACAGAATTTTCTACGCTACTTTTTTACTCATTCATTTTCTTCTTCAAGGGACTTACAGACAGTATCAAACTGAAAAGTCATTAAATGTAATACAATGTTACAGTTAATGCTAATGCTCTTTTATCAATATTATTATAGCTTACTTTTTCGTAAAGCATATTGAGTATACAAACATAACTTCTTTTCAACAAAATCCACTCTATATTACAAACAACTACCTAATATGATTTATAAAACGTGGAAATTGAACCAAAAATTTGTGTACATATCCTCAAATTCCATGGTATATCCAAAATAAATACTTTCTCTACTTAAGGAAAGGTGATAGGTTTGAGATAGGAGAGTATATTATTGTGGTACAAAAATTTAAATTTTCCCCAGTGGCAATTCAAATACAAAATCGCCAAAACGGTAGTCCGACATTTTGAGAAAACGTACAGGTAGGGTTACAAAAAAAATTGAAAAATACAGCAAAGAAATAGCGAGGGCTTCAAGAATTTTATTTTTTAAAATTTTTGTTCCTGATAAATTTGAAAAATATGAGTAGATTTCCGAAATATAGACTTAATTATTGCACATTAAGTCGTTTTCCTTTATCCGGTTTTTGCGAACCTGAAACCCCTCCTTAATTCTATTTTTCCAAATCCTATGAATAATTCATTACGAGAATAATCAAGACTCAGAAATCCACGACGAAGGACCATGTTGTGGAATGTGGAATGCGGAGTTGCCTTCAACTGCTGCGATTGCGTGGCAATTAAATCTAGGTACTTATACGTTCTGTCATGACTTCACACCCGGGTTGCTCCCAGTAATTCATTTAATAATTTCAATTGTTTGTAATTAAAACCTGCATTAATTATGGTTCTTATTTTTACATCGTAACGGCATATACTTAGCATCGCCTCACGATCACTCAGACTAGCCACAGTTTTAGTTTTCCTCAGAATTAGTTTGGGAATAACATGGTTGATATAATTTTAGTAGGTTGTTACTTGTTTTTGGTCCAGGTCCAGCCAGGGTACAAACTTATCAATTTTCGGGGCTATCGCATAATAGCGAAGTTCACCGTCTGTTTTGAAACGTAAAGTAGCTGGTATAAACGTAGTTTAAGGTATTCCCTATGATAAAGCTATCGGTTATATTAATAGCAGTATAACAGGGTTTTGTTTTACTAATGCTAAACTGATAGGAACGATGTATTGTCCAATCCAATTCAGTGCAGTGGTTTGGTATGGTTGGGCTGGTAGGTGAGCTGGAATGGAACTCGACGGGGTGGATCACAGATTGTGATGAATGATTAGGAAGAAGGCTTTCATGTCCGTGGACCATTTGCTTCAGTTCTCCTTACATCACATCAACATCATATCACATCACATCAGGTGCACCATATTACCTTCAAGAAATGCTTTCTGAAATCACGGAAACCCAGACGGAGACTAGACTAAGTAAGCCAAGAAGGAGGGTCCTAGCGACTTAGAAAATCTCACGGAATACAATTTTACTATTAGATTTTCGCTACAATTTTATTTGAGGGGAAAACAATGAAAAAATTGGAAGAAATGCATAAATACCATTGGAAAGTAGCAATTTTCTCTTCCTTTCCAGTTCTTCTAATAATGCTAAATTACATATGGGAAGCAAAGAGAAATTATTTTCATTGGATTGACTGCAAAGCGGGATTTCTCCTAAATCGCAGTAGTTTTTATATCAATTTCTCTGGTTTTTATGTATTCTTCTATAGTATAGTAAATAGTGAGTCGAGAGAAAATAATAATATTGGAGTGAAAACAGGTAAGGCCAGGGAAAGTAATTTTACTATATTGTGTTCTGAGTACTTAGAATAGGTTTGTAATATTTTTAGTTGAGTAGGAGTAGGATGATGACGTGCAGAATGCGTGTTCTGTTCAGATATGTTCCCGCAGTCATGTTTTAGGAAACTGGCGCAAAATGGAATGAAAACTGTTGGATTTTGGGTGTGTTCTCGACGATAAAATAATTTTAGCTGAGAATATCATGCCATACATAACCATAAAGTATCTGTACAAGAAATGTATGTGTACTTAGGTATATGACTTTATGTTATGTTATGTATGTAGAAAGGTGTAGTGCTACTGATGGATGTTCCTGTGAAGAGAACTGATTGGAAGGTGGTTTGCTAGCTTTGCTTTTACTTTACTTAACTCACCTTCCCTTGAGTACTTTAGCTTAGTTGCCTACTGAAAATCATTGTAAGCAGAGAAAACAACACGTGTGTTGTTAAATGGGGAATACACATTTCTAATGTCTGTACTATGTTATCGTTTCTCAAGCTACACTACTGCACGCTATGTGATATTCTCACCGAAGCACACAACACTCTTGACTGTTGCTTTTCTCTTCTCAACATGAAATTTCATCGTTATATTTTATATAGGTACATTAATCTACCCACCTGACAATCAGTCTCTTTATAATTTATATTCACTAATACCATTTTTACTCAGGGGAACATTATGAGGTAATGGAACTATGTAGGCACCTACTCTAGAAATCCCATCAAGAAATCACAGAAAATTCTTTAATTATTTACACCGACTACATATTCCATTCTCATCATTTTCCCTTCCTTTACTGCGACTTAAACCTAGAATTATCCGGGATTTTATACTTAAAAATAGACCTAATCTGTTTAATGATTGCTGTGACAAATGTAAAAACTGTAGTAACTTTTACTGCTCCCCATTAAAACATTTTATTGGGTTGAATTTTTATGTTTTTGTTGTGCCCTTAAAAATGTAGGATTTTCATAGATAATTAACGTAATAAAATTTTATTTTTCTAAGATTTAAAATCTTAGCTTGCCTCAAGTCCTTATCAGTTAGTATCTGTGCTCAATCCCTATAAAAATGCGATGCTAGTGAGCTTAATGTTTAAGTTTCAGTTGAAATTTGAAAAATAAGCCCATTTGCTGCGTATAATTTTCCTTAGTTTAAGAAATTCTGTTTTATGCAGGTAATAAATGGAGTAAGAATTGAAGTTTTTTCATTTTATCTATCTGTGCATGTGTTGTATGAGTATAGTATGTCTGTGATATTAAACACGCAAGTATTGCTGGTGAAGGTAGCCTTTTTTGCACAATTTAAAAGTTGCATGAGATTCGGTCATTTCAATTTAGAGCGTAGAAAACGCCTGGTCACAGTAGCTTGAGTTTCAGTGTATATTTTGGTTGGAAAAAAGTCGTCTAATGCATTCTAGAGTGTTGTTGTGTGTATTATTTGAATGAATATTTGTGAGAGTAGGAGTAAACAGATTTTACGCAAGTCTAGGATTGCTTTATTACATGTAGTGGTTGAGAATATAAAGAAGACACGAACAAAAAAGTCGTCCAAGATAAGAAAGTCCATTTGAGTGTAGATTAATTTTTTTTCTCTGGAGAAAGTTTCTTTCCCAGGAATTCCTAGTCCGTCAGGAGTCAGTCTATTGTACGCAATGGGTTGTAGGTGTATTTTACACACGAAGATTAGTCAGAAAGAGTTAGTGAATAGGCTGAAAGTACTATTAGTGTTTTGGAACCTTCAAAGCCAAAGTATCCCGGTAGATATAACATAATAGTTTTCAGTTGATTATCTCGACTCCGATCACAACATAACAGCACAATCTGGTGGAGCTAGAGTTGAAAGTCAGGAAAGCTTAGTGCAATCAATGAGACTCTGGCTAATAGTCTAATAGGAGAAATAAAACAAGAGAAGCAACACGTTAGTTACTGGCAGTATAGAATATTTTCTCCTCTCTGCTCACCATGGGCAAGGGAAAGTAAGTAGGTAAATAGCCAAGCTGAAGAGGAAAACATTCGGCGAGACTCCATAAGGCTTACTAATACCCATAAGGGATAATTACTTAAAAATTACACCCCACCAGGTCATTAAGACTGGAAGCGAGGCAAAAGGAAGGCTTGGAGGAAGCAAACAGGTAACCTGAGAATTTTAACTTCAATCTACTCTCCTCACTACTCTCCATAGCTCCGGCATGCATCAAGTTGCATGAGTCACTCATTTAGGGAAAAAGGCTCTCTCTACGTACACCGACGACTGACTATCCCGTTTCCATTGAATTCACGACGGTAATAGTCCGAAATGAACCTATTACTTTCTTCGCAAGCATTTTCTGGAAAGCAACTCCGAGCTCTCGAATATATTTCTCAGACCTGAGCCTCGTACATTAGTTATGAATGTAGGTTATGTGTAATATAACATAAAGGAGTGTGTAAATGTAAAATACGAGCGTCCCGTAGAGCTCTAAAGACCTTTTCTCCACTAAAGGAGAGCACATTAGAAAATATTAATGCGAAAGACAATCCTTGATAGTTCCCTCTCCAACTATAACAGTGCAGTTTTATTATTCACTGTGTATAAATTATTTGGAGAAGCCTTCGGCCCACTCTCTCCCTCCATTTTCCTACTATTTCTTGCACAATGTAAATTTTATGTATTACTCTGTACACTGTACACTATTAGGCTATGAAGTTCTAGTATAATATTATGTCTGTTGAATCAATGTTACTTACTATCGTGTAGCGACCTATCTCTTAATTGTCTTTTTAATGAGAGATGTTGAGTGTAAAACCTTCATGAACTAGTATTGCTATATTCCAGTCCCTCATATTCCTCACGTGCTAAAACTATACTCTAAATGTAGACATTAATAATCATATAGGTATAGACAGTATACTATCTATGTATATGAACTACATTAAGCCCTCTCTACTCTTAAATATTTGTTTTCTATGTACTTTTCAGGAGTACACGATCCTTGTCGGATTTTGATTGCATGCAAAGCAACAGTTTTTATATTGGCTCCTATTTATTTATTGTTTGCTTCGTGTGTCTCTCTTTCTCTCCCCAAATGTCCGTCCTAGTTTTAATCACAACATACAGTTTCATTTGCAGTTGAAATTGTAAGTTGACTGATTGCACTCGGACAGGAAGCATGCAATGACTAAAAGTACACAGGTAGCTATTTATGCATATGTATGTTGTTAATGGAAAACTCTTGCTTTAAGAATTAAAATTCTAATTTAGTGCCGACACAGAAGTGGAGACGAAAAGACTTTGACAGCTTAGCTCGTACAATTCCAGGATTTACCAGAGAAAAACAACAACGCAGACAAAGCTACTGGCTACCATTAATCTTTCATGCGAGATAATCGATTCCTACTCCTCTCTCTCTCTCTCTCTCTCTCTGTTTTATCCAAAACAAAGTACCTACGATGTGTCTGCCGAGGAATTAACAATTATATACTGCACATTCTAAACTTTACTCGCCATTTGCACGAAAATACAATCCTACGAAAATTTGCAACGTCCTTTTATTTTAGAAAAGAGATTGGTTGCCACAATATTTTCTCGGGAAAACAAGTTTACACTGTATTATGTTCCATGACTTTCATTTCCCAGTGGGACAATTCAATGTTTTACATCATCGCCACTTTCCCCGGAATAATAACACAATTGTTGTGCACCAAAGGAAGACAACCCACGCAGAGCCCCTTCACTGCAGAGTCATCACTATACTCATACAAATTGACTATTTATTCATATTTGTTTTACTTATACATTCTGGATTGAACGTCAATCCTTGAAATGTCTTACTTTCTTAACTGCCTCTCGTCCGCAGTCATTACATTTTCTAATGCTTTCTTCCACAAATTCCTAATCTCATAAATAATAATTGTATTGCAAGGAGTTACGGGCAAAACCGACGTTAGATGCATAGAAACTTCATTGTTCTGAATAGACAGCATAAGAATGTAAAGAACACACAGAGGCTGTAGTCGCACAGCCAAAACGATTTTACTGTATTATTACACCACATCACATCTCAATACTATAGCACATAATAAACATCCGCCCCATGAATTCACTGAATCTACTTTCCAGCACTGTGCATCAGTTATACATTTCAAATAAGTACAGACATGCAGATGTTGACCAAGATGTTGACTATAAATGATGCACAATATTCAGTATACAATATTCAGTGTGTACTAGCCGATTGTTTTGAAACTAAAGGAGAAAACTGAAAATACTGTACGAAACTAACTACTTAATTGGGTCCAACGAAGGCTTACAAATCCATGCAGCCAGAATTTATTTTTCTTTGTATTTTATATTGAGTTTACATTACAGGATAGGATCTCATTGTCGGAGTGCACAATTGTTATTTTCACATTGTAATTATGATTCACATTGTAATTAGTATGATTGTATTTAACACAGTATTATTCTAGGACCTGATGATAGTAAAATGTAATTATAAAATGATAGTATTAATTAGTGCTTGTTTCATTTTGACTCTTATATTATTATAAACAAAATATACTTTCATTCAACTAGCTTTTCCCTTAAGATTCCACCATTGTAATTGAACATCACACCGTTTCAATTTTATTATCATCGTCTAAAAATTGCCTGTTAATATATGCAGATTGTTTGTTCGACCTGACGTAGCTAATGTAGCAAATTCTTTACAACTGTTTTACTGTTTTGGTATGCATGTCACCATATTATTACAAACTTCGAAAATCTTAGTCCCTGGTCACTGAGTTGTATGCAAGCCGCGGCAAAGCCCCATGGAAATTTTTCTGAAATGAAAATATAATTTTGATGACGTCACTGGAGGCCTTGGTATTGAAGAAGTTATGGGAAAAAAGTTGTCATGGGACAAAATATTAATGTCCAAATCCCCGAGTAACTTCAATCCCAAGGCCTCCAGTGACGTCATCAAAATTTTATTTTCATTTTCGATTCTTTGC